>PVIR01002239.1:0-105507 GCA_004026965.1 Petromus typicus
AGGTCTGCACACACGGTGGGGCTTCTGGGGACTGCTGGGCTGCTGGCATTGATCTCTGCTTCCCTCAGGGGGAAAGTGGCCTTGAAAATTTCCCTTTGGGGAAAAACATCACACCTATTACAAGATAAGCAAGTTCCCTCTTCTTTCTCCTGATTTAGGTTATTTTATGTTATTAAACAGTCTTGGACTAGCATTACTGTCATTTATAAGTCTATTTACCTACCTGTATATTTATCTGTTTATTTCGGTAAGGTTTTGATACCTCTTACATGCAAGACATTATGAAGGCAGTGACTATAGCAGATGCTCATCTATACCTGATAGAAATTTAGGTTTCTCTTATTCTATGAGGTTGGGGGAAAAATTGCAGCCACTCTTGTAGTGTACAGCTAGGTGTTTTCACTTCCATATAAAATGATAAGAATTTTTTTTTTGAGAGAGAGAAAATAGCTGATATAAAGAGCTTACCTTTGTCTTCACTAGTCTTGACAATAATCTACTAATTACTTCCTCCACTGCCTGATGGAACTTTGCAGATAGTAGAGCAATTGTGAATGGTGGAAAAAAAGAAACAATGGGGCCGGGATTTAGCTCAATGGTTCCGGGCACCTGCCTTGCAAGTACAAGGTCCCTACAACAATGCCCAGTATGGTGACTCATGCCCACTAGCAATGAGTACCATATACCACAGTGCCAGGTATGGTGGCTCATGCCTGTAATGCAAAAAACCTAAAACAAAACAAAACAAAACAAACAAACAAACAAACAAAAAACCCTAAAAACAAAAGAAAGTATTATGGGGTTTTTTGGTTGTTGTTGTTTTGTTTTTTGAGACAGGGTCTCTCTTTGTAGTTCAGGCTGGCCCGGAGCTCAGCCTCAAACTCACATCACAGCAATCCTCGTGCCTCTGCCTCCCAAGTGCTGGAATGACAGGCATGAGCCACCATGCCCGGCACTGTGGTGTGTGGTACTGGTTGCTGCTGGGCGTGAGTCTCCACATCCAGTATAGTATGCGGTTACTGGAGGATCAAACCCGGACCCTTGCACTTGCAAGACAGGTGCCAGAAACACTGAGCTATAAATCCCTGGCCCCCTAGAAAGTATTATCTTAATCTTAGAGAGGAAAATGCCATCTTAGATCTGGTTGAGAAAGTATGATTTTAAGATTTTAGGACCTTAGTTTTTATACATTGGAGAAAATTATATTATGTTAACTACAATGTACTGTTGTGTATCCTAGTGTCAGGGTTTCACAAAGGTTTTTAAATCATCCCCCATGTTGCGGACACAGAGTGGACTCTGGTCTAGGAAGCAGCCTTCACTTTCCATGTATGAGATTTGGCGAACATAAGTTGACTTTGGTGTGTGGTTTTACTGAATGCAAATTCTCTCCTGGACTCTGAACTATAGTCCACAGAGAAGCTCTACTGTCACCAGGGCAAAAAGAGACCAGCACTTTCTCGACCTCTCACTTGCAAGCCACTCACCTCTGTTTTATTGCTTTTTTAAGACAGCATCAAAGCAGGAAACTTCTGAAGTCTCAGTGAAGCAGGAGGATATCGTTTTTTCCAGGGGCCAGGGCAGCTTTAATTAAAGTTGGGTTTTATTTTGGAATGTTTGGCTTTGCATTTGAACCAAAAAGAAGTGAAGGAGACAGAGAGAAATATAGAGCAGTTCATCGTTTCCCTAATGGCACAAAGATCAATTAATTCACAATGAGGAAAAAGAGGACTGCATTACAGATTTACAAAATGTTCATTAGCTATGGACTTTGAATATGACCTATCATCAGCCTAATATCCAAGGCAAAGATCTGACAGTTCCAACCCTGAATTCAGGGGCTAGTTGATAAATTAAAAATCATTTTAAAATTTAATATTAAAATTGATAATTGCTCTGTGGGAAATAGATTTTTCTGAACTTACACCCTTTTCCTGCAGTGCAGAGCAAATGTGAGACGATAAATTGTCCATTTGTCACAGTGATAGATAGACAGATCCTACTTTTACCCTTGTTCCTCAGTACTCACACATTTAAATTAAGGAGGATAAGTTTTCCTATTCCTAACTCATACCCATATTGTCTTATACAGTGTTTTATGAATCCTCTTTAGGACTAGAAAAAGTACCCCAACACACCTTGTAAAACTGTTGGGCTGTATTATCTACCACTTCCAGGGATATGACAGGAGCAGTAGAATGGAAAGTTGGTTATTAGTCTGAGAAACCTGGCAGAGAAAAAAATGCCTTCTAGAATAATCTTCTAAATCTCCTCAAGCAAGGGCACAACTAATGCAAGATTGTCTGACTGAGTTCTCTGCTTGGCTCATGCTGGTTTTTCCTTCAAGTTTTACCATAGTTACCCCTTGAGGTGTGTCAGATCTCTCCTGTCTGTCTCCTACTTGTTCTCTGCAATGTGACTTTGCAAAAAACCAAAGCATCTGGAGAACATTTTCCATCTTACTGACCCTAGGCTTGGTTAAGGGATGTATCTAACTATGGGAATACTAGGTAACATGACCTGAGCAAAGTGCTAAATAGGCTTGGGCATTGAGAGTCCTCTGATCATCTTAGGGAGAGGAAGGTAGTTGCTGCACTTTTACTCCAAGACACGCAATAGAGAGCACATCTGACCAAAAGCCTGCAGCCAATCCCAGGTAACCTAGAAGACAACTGTAGTCCTTGAGTGCAATTAGAAAGTGCCTGTTGTTGAACAGCAGTGGATTTTAGTGATGTTTATTATGACTCTTTAATTGCAGCAGCAGTTCCCTGTGAATTATTCCTAAAGGTAAAGCTCCCATGACCTCAAAACTAAGACCCACTATGAGCATTGTCATAAATATAATAAGTCTAGGTCTTGCTTACTATGATAACCCTAGTGTAAGGCATATAGAAAGCTATTTAGTATGTCTGTGTGTGTTGAATGAATAAGCAAGTTCATAGGTGTAGTTTCTCCCTATACACATCATTTCCAAATAAGCTTGGCTCAGTTCTTTGGTCAAGGAGTCATGTTTAATGAGTCATTCTGAAGCTGTATGTCCTTGTTTTCAACTATCTGTCTTCATGGGCTCACCATTCTGAAAAGAAAACAATACAGATTTATATATGCAATGAAAAGGAAACTGAAGATCACAAGTCTAGAAATTGAATTCAGATTGAAAATGAAGATACTAGGAAGATATAGGATATTCCAGTAGATTTCCTGGCAAAGAAATGTTTGAGAAATTATAGGGATGTTGATGTTAAATTTTGAAAAGAATACTCACAGGTAGACATGTACTGTAAGTGCTTCATATTTTTGTAGTCTAACTTTGGAGAGACAGAGTATTTCCATTTTACAAGATTCTGATTATTCTCATTTTACAAATGCAAACTGGAGTTCAGAGATGGGAAAATTTTTTTTCTGGGTTCATAGAGACAGGTAGAGAGAGGGCTTCTATCTAGGGCTGCTCCGCTCCAATGCCAACTTACAAGATCAACCAAAACACACTAACAGTATATCCTCTGGGTTGGGAGATCTTGGACTTGGGGTTCTCTTACCTGCTTCCCTGCTTTTATTTTCCTGATCTGAGAATTCATTATCTCCTTCCCTGTTCCTTCCAATTTCCTGAAACGAATTCATTCATAATTATGGTTGCCGATATGAAGTGAGTAGCTCTCTCTCTGTGTCACAGACAGGGAAGAGAATATGCAGGAAGGAGGCCACTAATTAGCTGGTCCCAGCCCTTCACTAGGCTAGCATGATTTCTTTATTTTTAAGGCTTCAAGGCAGGGGCCAGGCTGGGCAAAGAACAATGAGTAAGTCATGGAGGTGATGCTTTTAATGATACATTCGCTAATGAAAAGGCACGCCATGGGTTCACTTATTAGTAACTCAGCTCAAACAGCCATGTCCTACTGTCAGCTTGCCATGGAAGACCCAGGGTGACCTCAGAATTGTCAGCTCCACCTGAAAAAGAGCAAATGTAGCAGAAAATACAGGAGCAGCAGCATAATTTGGAGTGGGAAGATTAGCAACAACAGGGAAAGCTCTTGAAACTCTGCCTTTCCAGTTTGCTGTGAAATTATGCCAGAAGTGTAGCTATTTGAAGAACAGGCTAACCTTGCAGTATTTGGGTTTGCATCTGATTTGTAAACAATAGGGTGGCTTGATTGAATGTTTCTGGAGCCTGGATGACAGTGTGGGTATTAAAGAAGTGACTAGCACAACTCCATTCTCGACTAATTATATAGTGTGCATCTTCCTGATGCTTTTCAGGGCACTGGGGTTTTAAACTTTAGGTTCAGAAAATGATTTATGGGAAAAATACTTCTACACAGATCTTGCTTGACAATTGACAATTGGAGGATCATTAATGATATATGGATGTGAAAGTTTCTGATGCTTCCCATTTATTTAACCTCATTTACTCAAATAACTCCATGCCCTTTGCATCAATTATTGAATTAAACCTTTTAATATTTCCCTGTCAAATGTGAAATGTGTATTTACTCCACGTTTTTAGTTGGACAGACAGGGCTGTGATAATTTGAAGTGTCTTTCTTGAGGGATGAGCCGATCTCACCCATGGCTTTGCATCCACAGCCAAAGATGGCTAAATCCATGGCTAAATGTACACTAATAAATACATTTCCCTCTTTAAAATCTGTATGCATATTCTCATTAACACTTCATTATCTCTATGCATTTGGTACTTTCTTTGTTCAAACCTAAACAAACGTAGTTTTGTTGTTAAGCTCTGATTGTCAACCTAGAAATTTTCCAAGGTGAAATGGGTTCGGAGTGATCTTACAGCACGCAGTGGAACTGTTTTCATTCTCACGGGTGAACAAGGCTTCTGTGTACTGGTGATAAAACTTATTGAAAGGACAATGCTTGTGAAGCTTAGTCAGCAGTTTGGTTTAGAAAAGCATAGTATTCAGTGGTTCAACCATGTTGGGGTTGAGCCCCCCTCTTATGTTTTCCCCTCAAAGACCTTTTTCACAACTCCTAGGTCCATCTGACTTTCTAGGTGATCCATCAGCTTCTCACTTTGTCCCCTTGTGGTTTCTGAGTGATCAGCTCATTTCTCTCAGGCTCTCAAAGAGCCCCAGTCACGACAGCTTCTGTTCCTTTCCTGCCTTTGGCTATCTAGTCACGAAGCCAAGCAGTAATGAAAATGGGTTTCATTAAACAGGAATCCTACTTATTTTCTCAAACTGCTATGCTAATAATCTCCTTTCTCAATATAAAGGCTTAAACACATACCAATATAACTAGTTTTTTTCAGCTATTTTTCTAAAGAAGATTATTTCCTGGGGATAAAAATATCTCTCTTCAAACTCCAGGACTTTGTTGTTAGAAATGAAGATCTAAAGTATATTGAACTCCTTTCTGCTCTAGAAGTGAATGGAACTTGAAGCTTCCACCTTTTAGTCATTCAGCTTTTCAAATGACCAGGAGATAAAAAGAGTTAAAACATTTCCTCATGAAAGCATGAATTTTTCAGGTCTTTATGAATAAATCAAGACAGGTATTAGAATACAGATATAGTTTGTTGGCATGTGAACGTGAGCATCAGAAATAGGATTTTTTTTTTCTGGAACAACCAAAACACATAATGGAACATACATAGTGTAATTTTGAATGAATGGTAAACCCACAGGAATTTGCACCTGCATCGTGCTTTTCATGAAAAAAGCTGTCCCCACAGTACAGTGTCACCCTTCTCTCGTGGCAGGCTGCTTTTGCAGGCCCTACTTGATTGGGGTTGGAGTTTGTCAGCTTCCGTGGTCTCATCTGATGACTAGAGATTCGAGTTGAGTGTCTAACTTACCATTTCTCCTAGAGGCCTGTTTTGAAATTGTTGTCCTCAGTGATTATCCTGACATTCTGCATCATGGCCTCAATCTCCCTTTCCCTTCCCTCTCTGCTGTCACAAAGTTCCTGATCATCAGCAAGAAGTCAATTTTGACTTTTTTTTTTCATTCTCTAGAGCTTTTAAAGCTCTTTGCAAATACAAGGAGCACGACCCTGGAAATTTCTTTTCCCTCAGATAAAGCAAAAGCTCCACTTGTCAATCAGTCAGCCAGAGCATGAATTCTCACAAAGGAACTCAGAACAGCCACTGTCGTAACCCATCAAAGCGGGGGTGTTTGAGGAAAAGGGGGGCCAGTTTAGTAAATAGCAGTGATCAGCTGTAAATTGAGCTCTGCTTTTTATGTATATTGCCTTCCAGACTCCTCCAAAAGTGTAGATGCACAAAAGAATGAAAGAAGACTAAATCTTGGCTGGTGAATGAGTTTGTGGAGTGAGGTACTCGATTAGTTGAATTGACCATTAATTGAATGTTATCCTCTTTATGGAGGAAGCTGTGCAGAGCAGGGTCATGTCTGGAGAGCACAGAACGATGCATATTTCTTTTCAGCTGTTCACAAATCAGCAGTTCACCTCATACTGCTTTGTAGCTTTCTACTGGTTCCTATGTTTGTCTTATATTTTAGAAGGACAGTCCTTATAGTTTTGTCATTTGAGGTGTTATAAACAACTTTAGAACAGAAATATTTTTTTCCACCTGGGTAAAACTTATCAAAATGGTTCAAATTGTAGCTACTCATTAATTACTGAGCTGATTTTTCCTTTGTAATATATTTTTAAAAATATTATATTGCCACCAATAAATACCCATTATGTATATCAATGTCTTATATACAAAAAAAACTCACTAAAATATGAAGTTAGTGTGTAATTTGATGATTTTTTACAAAATTTAAAAGCAAAACTTTTCCTTAAAGCTCAAGTATTTGAAAAACAAAACCGGAAGTCCTGAAATTTTATTTATATTGAAGTATATGGGTATATATATAAATGTATATAAATATATATGTAGGATGTACATATATGTAAATATATACACAATATATCTGTTTGAAATATACACAACTAGAAATATGAAAAGATAAAAAATGGATCACAGAACAATGAAACCCTTTGGAAATACTAGAAATATAACTTACAGATATTAAAAGTGACTCAATAAGAAGTATCTACTCAAAACCTCTAGGTTTATAAAGCTGTATGAATTGCTTGAAAGGTATGAAAACTTAGCAAGGGAGAGAGATCGGTCTTCTGAAAAATGAAAAAGGGCCAAAAGTTAGAGGTAGAGGAAGGGAATGGGATGTAAAGATAATGAAGATGTGTTATGCACGTGTACCGACTCCCCATAATGACTATCATCCTTATTTCCTGTAAATATGTACTAATAAAAATAATAAAATCCAGAAGTCAAATCTTGGGGCTGCACTTTGTGTCACACACTGCTGTAACTCTACTGGGTGCAACAGTGTATGACAATGCTCTCTGCAGTCATAGAGTTAGAACAGAGAGCCCAGTAATTACCAAGACAGTGAGTAGGTCATAGAGTCATTAGAATGGGACAGCAATTGATAGGGAAGAAATAGACTAAGGGGGTCTGAAACTGTCTAGGTACCAAATTAGTATATGCAGGGCAGCCAAGAAGGTGACATTTGAGTGGACATAATAGAGGCAAGGGAGATGGCTAAGCAAGTATCCAAAAGAAGGAATGACCAGTGCCCAGGGAGGGTGAGTCTGGGTGCTGGTCAGCAAGCAGGCCACTGTGCTTGGAGCAGGATAATTAAGGAGACAAAACCTGAAGAGTTTCAAACAGTCAGATGACACAGCATCTTTTGAGTCACTGCAAATGAAATCTTTAAGTAATGTGGGCATCCATGGCGTAGGTTTTAGAAAAGAAGCACTGTGACCTGGTGTGTATTTTAGGAGACTCACCTTAGATAGAGTGCTGAGGCATAAGAATGGAAGAGAAGCCAGTTTGGGGGTTCCAGTACAACTCCAGTGAGATATGGTGATACTTGATTTGTGTCTTTCTTTCCCAATAGACTGAAAGCAGTCATAGAGAAGATACAGCATCTCCCAACCACTCTTCCCAATGCAGCTTCCATCACAAGTGTGTGTCAGATGAATGGTGCAACTTCACCATATTACAGAAAGTGACCAAAGTTGTCAGAAGAGGTCAGGATATAGCCCAGTCAGCACGCTGAGAAGGGTATGAAATTGCCTTTAACTTGTGAGGCTTTTATACTGGGAGAAATATTTCTGTAGGACTAGTAAAACCTGCAGTGGTGATGGTAACAGGAGCGGTAAAAATAATAAGTGCCATTAATTGAAAAATACTGTATTCCAGGTTATGTGTTCTACTCTCCGCCTGTTTCATCAGTCACTGAGACTGGAGAAGGGAATCTCTGGTACAGAACCTGGGAGATAAAATCTTAGATTTGAGCAGTACAGTGGTGAGTTATTTCACTTTGCTAAAAACACTGGTGTAGTGGGACAGTCGGAAAGATAGGTTGAGCCAGATCATGGAAAACCTTACATTTATGCATCATGCCAATGTACTGGATATCATTTTGGTTTTGAAGTTAGTTGTTTATTTAATGTGGAAGCTATAGGTTTAGAACTAAGCTTAGAAAAGATTAGTGTAACTCTTAGATTACCTCTGGATCACTGAGCTAGAGTATAAAACTAGATGAGCAGTTGTTTCTCAGGTCACAATTACAGCTTTATCATTTGGAGGCACTGGTGTGGAAAACAGAAATGACACACCCTAGTATTTGTATGAATCTGTGCATTTTACAAAGCCCTGGCATATGTATCCTCCCACTCGATCATCACAGCAACCCTGCTAGGTGGCATCGTTCTCACATCTTACAAATTGAAATCACTTATGCAAAGACTTCAGTGCTGTCTGGCCTGTAGTAGATACTCGAGCAATGTTAGCTCAAGTTGAAAAATAAGGAGGAAGCACAGGCTTGGAAAGCCTAAGCATATCGCCCAAGGTTGTACCACCGAAAATAAGTGACAGAGTGCTGGCTGAGAGCCAGAATGTCCGAGTGTGAGTCTAACTTTCTTTGTTTATACCCCAACACCAGAAAGCCTCAGAAGCCTGGGGAAAATGAGACGTGAAAAAATTCCAGCACAGGGCTTGATAGCTGAGCTAATACAAACTCCTCATGTGGAAAACATTAAGCTTTATTTAGTAATTAGTAGAAAATTCAACTTCATCTTGAGGGTTCCTGACAGAAGTGCATGTACACATATATTTATATCCACATAGGGTATATGTTTGTGTGTGTTATAGATGATATATGCACATCTGTGTGTGTTTCTAGAGCTTCCATAACAAAATATGAGTCATTTAAATAACAGTAATTTACTTCCTCACATTCTCATCGTCCAAGATCGAACTTCTGTCAAGTGTAATGTCTTATGAACCTCTCTCTGGCTTGCAGAAGGCTATCTTCTCAATGTGTCCTCATGGAGCTTCCACTCCATTTCCCTCTGAGAGTCCAGATTTCCTTCTTTTATGTCAGATTAGGTTAGGTTTCATCCCAAGGGAATTATTTTAACTTTGCTACTGCTTTAATGATCTTATCTCCAAATACAATCATATTCTGAAATACTGGGATACAGAGCTTCAAGTTGTGAATTGTAGGAGACACAAACCCATAACACCTGCATTTAATGTTATTTTTTGCTCACGTTCATATTGATAACCATTGTTTTCATTTTTAGAAATCAGTGGCACATCAAGTCTTCTTCATTGTTTCAAATTATGCTATTTGTCTATTAAATACAGACAAGCTAGGGCCTCAGCATGGTGACAAGAAGTGCAGTACGGCATGACTAAAGGTATGGTGTGGACTTTGGATTCACCATGACCTTGGATTTTTTCCTAGTTCCACTGTTCATTGCACCAGCATATTGAAGTGAGAGGCCTTCTAGTCAGGCTTGGGTGAGGATTAGCAGTAATAATCTATGCAAACATGTCAGATCTGGGCCCATCTTTCTTAGGAGACTGACTATCCTTGTTCAGGGGCTGTGTTCTCCCATTTAGTGGTGCCTTTGTACTAGGCTACTTCTCCTAAACTAGAGCTCTGCTACCAGGTCTATATAGAGTGAAACAATGATTTTTTTGAGGGTTTGGGGGACTAGTTTAGCCAAGATCTCCTTGTGATAAGTATAGTAGGCATCTGGATCATGATTTTGTGAAATATAATAGGCATCTGGATCATGGTTCTGGTAAATCTGAAAATGTGAGATTATGCTCAAGCTATGAGGATAAAGAAAAACTGAGTGATTATAAATTCTAGATAATTATCTCAATATAGTAGGTAGCCTCTAAAAAGTTTCTTCAGTAATCCTTAATTTCTTGTGTTAATACTCTGGTTCCATCCCTGCCCTCCTCTCAATGCGATTGAACCTATGATTACCTCTGAGTAAATAGAATAAGACAACATATGATGAGAGGGCACTTCTGAGATTTAGTTACATCAAGACTGTGGCTTGGTCTTGGTTACTCCTTCCCATGCATTTCTTGCCAGATGAACTGGTTCTTGTGACTCAGCATGTGGATGCTCCAGCAGCTGTCTGGGTGTCCTCTGGACACAGCAGCTAGTAAAAACAGAGATAGGAGAGGGGAGTGGTCCTGAGAGTTATCTTGGAAGCAGATTGGCTCCAGCTCCAGCCAATGACTTGATGTTATCTGAGCCAGCAGCACCTCACAAGCAATGAACACTCTGAGATAAACTTGTCCATTGCTTAAAACTGCTAAGTTTTGGGGGATAGTTCCAGGCAGCCGCAGGCAACTGTTGAACACAACTTATATCAAGTTTGTGTTTTACTAAGTACAGGAATACTCATACTTAATTCAACTTCTATATTTCAATAGTATGTTGGATACATAATTTTTATTTATTAATTTTTTTGCTAGGACTTTAACATATACAACAACATACATATACAACAGCAGCGGCAGCAACAACAAAAATAGAGAAGGGAAATAAGAAGGAATTTAATCAAAGGATATATATATATATATATATATATATAATAAAATATATATAACATAAAATTACTTCATATACATATACATTCATTTTTACTTAGGAGAATCAGTAAATAAAATATTATTAGACCTAATATAACAGGAAGTAAATATATTTTATTTTTACTCACTAGTAAAGAAGTCAGGCATAGCATTGTTGAAAACACTTTGAGTATCACTGTAATAAATCACAGAACAATTCAAAATCAACGCTCACAAATGAGATGGGTGCATAGAACTCTGCCAGCTTAAGTGGTGTTGGAAGAAAAATTAACAACATTGACCACAAATATAAGAGTTATACAACCAAAAGTAAACATTTAAAATTTTGGTTTCACTAGATAAAACTGCAGCATATTCATCATCCACTTCTTTACAGAGTGCAGAGTACATAGTAGCATTGATAAATTGGATTTATTTTGTGTTTGTTTTTCATATCTTTTCTGTCTTGTCTGTTTCTTAGCTCAGTTGTAAAATAGGTCAGATTAAGTGCTTCTCACTTCACTTTACAAATGGAAAACTGAGATTTGACTCTACTACCTTTGGGATAGAGGTTGACTAAATTACCTTTCATTATAAAAATGTGGACATTTTCTTTCATGCCTATCTTAATCACCATCCCTTTACTGGAACAAAATTACTCACACCCACAGCTTAAAGGAAGGGAGGTGTTTTGTGTTTTGTCTCATGTATTCAGCTCCTGGTCAGCCAGTTCCAAAGCAGAAGCAGCATGGAGGAAGGGTTTGGGCCGAAGACAGCTGCTCATCCCATAGCCACCAGGAATCAGAAAACAAAAGGAAGGTCAAGGAGGGTGATACAACTTCTGAGTCACAGTCCCAACCTGCCTCTTCGTCCTGACCCCACATCCTAACAGCGCATTCAGCTTCGGAACTCCTCAGCTGATCAGTGCAGAGACGAGTATAGTATTTCATAACCCAGTTATCTTCCAAAAGCTCCACCTTTGATCATGTGACCCTTTTAGGAGATGTGCTAGATCTAAATGACAATAGCTCATTATTAAACAAGTCCATCTGTTTATCTACCTACTGCCTACTCACCTACATTCCTACATATCTAGTTGCTTACCTCTCTATTCACCACCTGTGCACAGGCCAGGTTACCCTCTATCTTCTCTTTCTAAAACTTAACTGTCTGACAATCCCAACTGTTCTAGTAGTCTATAGTTCAAGACAGAATATTCCAGCTGTAATTAAAATCACTTCTGCTGGATACATGCACTAAAACTTGGCCCTGGAATGAGACTGTGTGACTCTAGAGGAGACCTCAAGCTTTCCATGCAGAACCTATGGACACTTTTTTTTTTTTTAAATTAAACACAGTGCTAACAAATTTGTTTGCCAGAAAAGAACAGATTAAATGAGAATAGGTACAGGGCAGGGAGAGGCTCGCAGTCACCTGAATTATCTGAAAGCAAGGAGAAGATAAAGAACAATTAAAAAGTAACCAGTGAAGTAGAGAAAGCAGTTTTATTAAAATACTTTTATGATAGTACTAAATATTGTGACCTGTTTCAAAATGCTGCGTAGTAATTAATCCTCAGAGTTATCACCCCTGAATCATTAAATGCCAAAATAAGGTCAGCACGTTTTAAGGAGACAAATTTATTGTGGCTGACATATACTGGATATCTACTTTGTAGCCAGAACTGTGCTAGGTGCTTTACATACATTATCTCTAATCCTCTCAACCCTCAAGGTTTTGGAAATGAGAAAAATGAGACTTGGAGAGTTTAAGCCACTTCTTTAAGGTCATACAGATGCTAATAAATGTATAAGCCAGGATTCAAACTCAGATTTTTCTGATTGAGAACTGTCAGTCGCTCCATCCACTATTCCACACGACTGTCAAAACTGTGTACAGCTAAAAAAAAAAATGCCTAAGGTTATCATTGGATTGGAACCAATACTGGTATCATGTAAGTTAATCACACTAATCTTTGTGAAGTTTTTGATGGGAAAAGGGTATATTTTCTGCCTGACAAGAAAAGGATTTACAAAACCCAACTGGAATGATATCGACAGCAGAACCAGCTACTTTGTGCCTAAGTTTCTTGAATCTTGAGACTGTTGTAGTCGCTGTTCTTTAACAATTCCCTGTGAGGTTGGAGGTCTTATTTCTACACCGAGAAAGAAATGAATCACTAAGAACTGGTCTTATTTCTAATAACCACATCTCTGAAATCATTTTTACATAATATGCAGTATTTCTAACAACTCATAAATGGTGAAGAAAGATTTTCTACTGGATGAATTGTCATTCTTCAGAACACAGAAAGTGAGCTCAGCCTGCTCGGCAGTTGCATTTAGCCAAGAAGGTTTTTTGTGTTTTAAATTCTTTGATGTCAAATGGATCACTGCACTTTCAATGCTTAATTACTGAATCTTCATCATCCCCAAATATGCCTATGCTTAATATTTATTAAAACCTTTTTTTTTCAGTGAAACAAACCTCATCTACCATCTGAAATCTAATTTCCATGACATTTTATAGTTAGGAACTAATAATACATAGTGCTGTTTGAAATGATCATTCCTTATGCTATATGCCAAAATTAATTTTTCCTTTTGGTTTTTAATATGTTTCTCTTATTCAATTCAAAGAACAGTAGGGGACCCTCCTAGTGATAATGTTGACCAGTCATAGCAAATTGCTATTCAGTACAGATTGAATTGTGTTTTACATGAACATTTCTATTTAATTTCTTATGATGTCACTTAAGGATTCAAAAGTAACTACTGTGTTAAAAAATAAAGCCAAAGGAAGAGATAATCAGATATACTACACTTACTTAAAATGATAAAATCAACCTAAATCAGCCTAGGAATTGGCTGTTGGTTTATCTGGTTAATCAAGTAGTTGCATAGTTGGAATTCATGATTCTTTTAGGTGCCCAAAAATGTTTTATTTAAAATATGAAGGATAAAATCAAGTTTTAGGTAAAACTGGTTCAAGAAATATTATTAATATATTCCTCTTTACACCAGGGCAACAATGAAGCTTAGTTTTGCTTTTTAATGAAGAAAGAAGCTCATGAGGTCAACATTACAGGAAATCACATCATGCTTCCGTGACATATTCATTTTCTTGATACTTACTAACCTACCTTAGTTATTTTACAGGGAACCTGCCAGAGATTTGGTGGAAGGAAGAGAGTACCCAAGAACTTCTTATCCTTACAGAATGTGGGACTTTCTAGTGAGTGGAGAAAGGTTGTGAATTCATAGCTGCATTCAATGGAGTTGTGAAGTTATTGTTCTAGAAATGGTACATAAGTACCAAGGAGGGAGTGAGCATGTCTGACTTGTGTGTGTGTGTGTGGGGGGGGGGTGTAGAACATCATGCTTTCTCTGCATCTTGAGAAATGAAGTAGACAAATACAGGGCAATGAAAGGGACTGTGCTCTTGGCAAATGAATAGCAAGGAAGAGCCTTCTATCCATAGCAAGTCATGGTCTGTGTCCTGCCCCATAGTCCAGGCGAGCTGGTGAGGGGTCTTCTCTCCTGAGGACAATTCCCTAGAGGAAGACGTAGCAACCACAGCAACTTGGGATGACATATCAGTTCTAAAAAGAGGAAGTGGCCAGAGAACCAACAGCATCTGCTCTTGTTTCAATCAGGTGACAAAATGGAAAAACTTACAAGCAAGAAAAGAAAGAAACAATAGAATCCAGAAAATCAAAAAGCTGACATCTCCATTGAAAATTTGGCTTATTCTATTAGACTGCAGATTTTCTCTAGTTTTTCCCACAGAGCCTTACCTATCCTGGTATCCCCACCAACTCCAAATCTAATAAAAGTAAATCTAATGTTGAAACAAATTATTCAGTTCTTCTAATGTCATGGTTTGCTGTCTCAAAGGATATAGCTGAGAAAAAGTGCCACAGTCATTGGATAGGAGATCATTTCTAAGAGTTTGAAAATACTTGTTTCCAATCCTGCCTCCAAATAATCACAATAATCAAGGAAACTGCCATGCCCAGAAAGTACCTTTCCAGAGGAAAAGCTCATTGTATAATTCTCCCTGAAGGTCACATCAAAAGAAAGAAGCAAAGCTTCTATCAGTGGAGATTTTTGTACAAGATCTCATCTGGCATAAAAATGTCCATTGTGTGCGGAGACACAGCTCTGGGACGAAAACACAATGTCCCCAGCCCCATGGCACCTGGCTCTGACAGGCGCTAAAGACAAGTTCCTCCCTTCTAGCCTCAAAAGTCATTTTGCTGGTTCTGATCTTAGCTGTGCCTCTCAAGGAGGACTCCACTAGATCACTGTGACTCAAAGTAGCCACTGCTCTCATGCTTCTCGTTCTGACTGTTTATCTTGAGCAGTGGAGCCTCAGTTGACTCCAGCGACTTTTCACTGCCTCTTATAGCGTGCATGGTTCTGTACTTGAATTTGGACTTAGAGGGAACTAAAGCAGGCTTTGTGCTTCCCAAAGCCTTGCCCGGCTACAGCAGGCAATAAGGAAGATGCTTGGCCCAATGTGGAGTTTCTTTTTCCACAGCCATCTTTACCTGCTGCTCAGGATTGACTTTTTAAATCCCCTTTATTTGGTATACTTCTCACAGTAAGAAATCTAGAATAATTCAGCATTCCATTCATGGCAGGGGGTTCACACAGGCTCAGGCACCATGAAGTTTAGCTGAGATCTGGTTCCTGGGCTATTTCCATTATTAACCCCCAATCAAGCAGATGCTAGGCATTCCCGTGGCTTTGCACAGGATGCTATGAATATAAATTTAGAGAAAATAATTAGTAATAATAATTTCTAAGAAAACTGGGGTCAAAGCTTCCATAATGTCTACTTTTCTCTTGAATTTATACCTAATTGCATTACATTTAAAATATGACAAATGCTTAATGCATTTGGCATCGAAAGAAGAACCTATTAACAAATGAACACTCAAAAATGTTTCTCTGAGAAACCATTTCACCATGCGAGCTGCTGTAATTAAATTTCTTTAACCCTCAGATTGTGCTTGAACTCATGAACTCACCAGCGGTTAAATAAGCCGCCACTGTGCACATGGTTCTCCCAAACCTTCTCGAGCTTCCATTTCATTCACATGTTCTTTACATTCACTCTGAAGTGGGTGGGCTTTCCCATGACTTATTACCAATGCTAAGTAAGTGAGTTTTAATTAAAAGATCCTCAAAAGAGTAGAAAGTCTTGAGTGGCTCCAACTTTCTACCCTGGGAAGCTAGAAGACTAGGACAGACATTAATGAGCCTTTGGGAAAGAGTGCCACTTTCAGAGAAAGGAAATACTGCTTTTGGATATGGGCTGTATGAAGGAACATGGGTTATCAAAGTGGAGATTCCAGCTGGAAATATGAGGAGCTGAAGAGAAATGAGACATCCTCAAAAATTTGAGAGTCATTTTCAGTTTTTATACCTTAAGATATCTCTCCGAAATATTGCAGATTTACTATTCCCTTTCACTGGAACTGAAGGCGAGAGTGCTGGGAAGAAGAACCATCAAGCACAGGCAGCCCTGTGGACAATTATGCCATCAGGACATCCTGAGAGGTAGGGGACAGCAGGGAAAGGCTCCTGCCAGCCCCACTCTATATGTTAATACTTTTAATGGGCTTGTCCTGATGAGAATTCAGGAGTTAGAAATTGGTCAATTTTCATTCCCATTCAACTGATAAGGGGCAGTCAGTGAGGTACTTTAAGCCCCAGGAGATTACGGGCTTGGTCTTGCCTGTCCACATGACTAAAGGAGGCCACAATTTCTAATAATTTCTCCTCCCAGAGGGGAGAGAAAGGGAATGAGGAAACTGTTAGTCTGCTCCTAATTTTGAACCACAAGGGGAAATTGGTTGATGAAGTAGAAGTGATTGAATCCTGGGGGGAAAATGTGCACCCCATGTCATCTGAGAGCGACAGCTGAGAGTGAGGAGGTTGGACAGGATTCTGTACCCTTTGGACTTCAGGATGGCTCCATGCAAAAGGAAAGACAAACAGACTGGCACAGTGCTACTGGAAAATTCTAGAAGGGAGGGAATTTTAAGACAACAGGAAAACATTCAGGTTATGATTCTCACTTGTACTTTCAAGTGATATTCAGAGAGAATGAAGAGACAATGGCAGGAAAGATAAATCAGAGAACAGATCATATGGCCAGTTCAGATTTAAGTGGACATGCACAGTCTTTAATAAGAGAGGCTTAATTTATCCAAATAAGTAAGAAGGAGGATGGCTGTGAGTTTGAGGCTGAGCTCAGGGCCAGCCTGAACTACAAAGTGAGATCCTGTCTCAAAAAAGAAAAAGAAAATTTGACATTAAATATGATGGTCAAGGGCCATAGCTCTGCTACTTTTTTCCCTTCGATTTTACTAGAGTTAGTTGTCACGGTATACTTATCATATGCTCACGTATCTAGTTATAATTTTTAAAATGTCCTAAACACTGTTCACCAAAACCTAATGGATTCTGCTCTGATAGTCATTTAACCAAATGTTTTTGGAAAATATGATTGAACTCAACATCTATGGACAGTCGCTTGGTTAGAAGGTTGATTAGCTTTGTGCACTTCTTCAGGCATGTCTGATTCTCTCTGGTGCCTCCTTCCACTTCTCCACAACCCAGCCCTGTGCATGTGCTAAGGAGCTTTGGCTTCTGCACCTTGTTAATGGTGAGCCACAGCCTGTTGGAGTTGGTTCCTGCTGTAGAGAATTCTCATGGGCCACTTTGTAACCTGCTTGTTCTTGCTTTCTGCTGAATCTGCTTGTGCAGAGGTTGGCTTGGGTCAAATCCTCATGTTACCTGGCTGCTTCCAAATCTTCTGGCTCAGTGCCTTGTAGACTTGCTCATGTCGATTTGGAAAATGACTTACAACAAACTGAAAGAAGAAATTGTTTTCTGCTGTGCATGGAAGAGGACTCATCTTGGGGCTAGTAGTTGGTCTCTGTTCAGGTTGGGGTCCTGTTATAGCAAGGTGGTGGACTAGAGAGCACAAAAGCCATGGCTTTCTGTTTCTGCTTAGTTCTAGTTCATGGGCTCTAACTCTGCCCATGAATTTTTTTTATGGGAAACCAATTTTATCACTCAAATGTTTCATTTACACTGATTATGACACTGATGTGCATCTGCAACCTTGTCACACTATGTTCCAGTCACACTAAGTTGATTATTGATCATTAAACCTACTAGGCCTTTGCATAACTCTACATCTGTCAGTGCTTTCCCTTTCCTTAAATACCCTTGGCTTTGCTTTGCAAGGCAGACTTCTGCATTGCTGCCAGGAGCCAGGTCAAGTAATTCCCCTTTGTAAAAAGCCTTGCAGAGTATCTTGGGCAGCACACACTTGCACACGTTAATTTGCCATACTGTTTGATACATTTCCTCAGTTTATTCATCCATTGCTGCCACATGCTTTGTTAATCACCTACTGTTTAAGATAGGTGATTATGAATCATCTACTATTTCTATTCACCTACACTGTAGATAGTAGGATTAAGGTTGCAAGTAAAGCAGATATGGCGTCCAATAGCAATGACTGGAGAGACAAGATTTCAAAGTGTCTACATTAATTTAGGGTGAGAAGGCACATCACATATGAGACAGAGGGCACAGAAGTAATGGTTTGGAGCTTGAAGACAGCCTCATTTCAGATACAAATTTAAGGTATGATCTTGAACCCTTTTTCAAGGCAGAAACTGGGTTATGCTTTTGTATTTCCATACACAGTGCCCAGTACTGGCTCAATAAAAACTTTTGGAATAACTATATAATTAAATGAACTGGGCCTTTCCAGTTAAAAATTAATTTCTATCAACTTGTCATAATAGCTTACAGGTTATATAACATTTAGGTCAAATGTGTGTGTGTGTGTGTGTGTGTGTGTGTGTGTATGTGTGTGTGTATGATATACACAGAAAGAGTGAATATAGACACACATTGCATAAGATTAAATAATATTTTTAGCTATCTTAAAAAATAAAGCAGTTTGGCCTAAGCTGGACTAGTTGAATCTCAGGCACAATGCCTATGTGACGTTTGTTGTGAAAACTTTGCTAAACCTAGACCCTTTCACCACTGAAGGACTATCTGTGCCCCCTTCACTAAGCTGTGGACACTTGAAAGTCTCTGGTGTCAGCCCTCTCTGTGAAGGGTCTCAAGCTGAAGAGAGCCACCTCCTTCAAGGCCATTTTCCCTCATCCTGAACATCAGGTAATTGGTCCACAGGGTGAGGGGATAGGTATAAAGACCCATGTTCTTCTCCAACTTAGGACAACTTTGAGAGACCACTGTGTCCCTGAGTCCTTAATTGTGATTTCTTAGGTTTTGTTCTAGCTATTCCTCTTCCTTCCTTTCCACTTCAAGTGAAATAACTTCTAAAAGCCTCCCCTCATAAACTTCTTGGATACTAAACTCAGAACTGGCTTCTTAGAGAAGTTGACCCATAAGAAGGATTACAAAAGAGCCCCAATTCATTCCCTGAATGAATTCTCAGCAGAGTTCTACATAGGACAGCAGAATAAAAGATAGTGCTATACCTTCGATGTAGTTTTTGTTAGAAGTTTGGATCATGGTATAGTAATGTGAAGAAGTGGTAAGACTTTTAGAGGAGATAAATCCTAGTGGGAGGTCAATAAGGGTGCTTGGAAGGACTAAGTCATTCTCATTGGAACCCAGTTAGTTCCTGCCAGAGGAAGATGTTGTAAAAGGAAGAGATTGAACCCTGCCTCCCCCCAGTTATTCTGGCTTTCAGTCTCTCTCTTTTCTCTTCTTTTCACACACGCTCTGGCCATCATGAAGCCATCTTCTATGATCTGATCCAGCCAAGAGGGCCTTCATCAGTGGCCACATTGGTTGGGCTAGTGGATGTTGGACTTTCAGCTTCCACAACTCCAAACTAAATAAACCACTCTTCTTTATATATCACCCAGCCTCAAGTGTTTTGTTATAGCAATAGATAGCCAGCTAACACTCACATGAAAGGAAAATATCACTCTTATTTCTGAAAATACCAGTACTGAAAATATTACCTTCCTCTCTCAAAAGATTTGCGAAGAGGCCCACAGAAGAGACCAAGAGTCAGAGTAAATGTTAGTTAGCAAGCTCTTTACTGTATGACTACCAGAGTTTACTGTTAGGCAAAGCTCTTATTGGAGAGGATAACATACTTGGGAGAAGAGAGCAATGATATTTCTTGACTCAAAGTCAGTAATCATAAAATAGAAAGATTGATGAGTAGGGCTTCAATAAAATTTAAACTTGTTGCTATTAAAAGATCAAGACAGTGAAAGTGAAAGCCACAAAGAAAAGAAATTGGCTACCCATATCCACAGCTAGGAATTGTATCCTTGATATACTAGAGTCTCTACAAATATAATTTTTAAAAGATGGCCAACCCAATTAAGAGATGAGAAAAATGCCCAAATGGACACTTCACAAAACAGAGTATCAGGAAAGCCAACAGACCTATGAAAATGCTGACAACATTATCTGGAAGATGCAAATTAAGTCACAGAGAGACAGCAGTCTATCTCACGTCTGCCACAGCAAAGCGACCTCCAACATCAAGCGTTGATGAGGACATATAAAACTGTAATATTTCTATTTTTCATGAGATTACAAAGCATGACCAATTAGATAAACTGTTTAGCAATAGACATAGAAGTTAAATACAATCCTATTTGATAATTCAACCATTCAATACTTAAATACCCAAAAATACCTACTATAATGTGCATAGCAACTCCACCCATTAGAACAAATAGACAAAACCAGGAAACAACTGAAAGAATAAATTGCAGTATATTCATATAATACAAGACTACAAAAAGTACATATTAATGTTATCTATCCACCTATAGCAATGTGTATGAATAATAACCCAAATAAAATGCTGAGAGAAGAAAAGGCAGGTACAGAGGAGTGCATACTGTAGGTCATTTATGAAGTACAAGAACAAACAAAACTAATTTACACTGACAGAAATCAGAATAGCCATTATTGCCGAGAGTGGAGTATTGACTCTGAAAGGGGATGAGGGAGGCTTTGTTGACACTGAAAATGTCCTATGTCTCCAGCTTGTAGTGTTTACATTGAGTACAAGTAAAACTATTGACCTATGATTTAAGATTTTTATGTGTGCTGCATATATATCACACTTTAATAACAATAACAACATCTCCCCTTATACACGCATGCTAATATGAAATACCAAAGGTCTAAGTTGTCTGTCATATCCAACTCTTCATCTGAAGATTTCACTTGTCTACACTGGCTGCCTGAGTGTTCAGGTGCCAACGTGTGAATGAGTCAAGAACTTGATTATGCCTGTAGTGAAGGAATAAACCAGACTTGAAAACTCGTACTGTCAAAAGTCCCAGTGAGTGTAGACAACAGAAAGGTTGTATACACATTGTTTTACCTAATGTCCTACCTGTACTCACCAATCCTCAGCCTCTTCTTCCTGGGCTGGTCTTTAGAACTGCAGGATTTTCTCCCCTCTGTTAGATCACTGTTACATCTGCCTCTAGCCCTAAGTTCACACATTCAACCTAGAGCTCTACTGATGAATTATTCAATTGATTTTTCACAGTTTTTTTCTTCTGTCCCCCATCTACAGTACTAACGTTGTATTCTCTTCTTTTAACATTGTTTAACCATCTGTTAACCCAGCCTCCTGCCCAAGGGGCTTTGTAGGGAGGAATGATTTGAAGGCTCTGCCGATGTGCTTTACAGTTGGGGATAGTCCATTAATTGTTGATTTTGTTTGCATTCAGCACTCTGCTTCTATCTGTGGTTTTAATTGATGTGAATGTGCCCAGGGGCTTGTGCTGGACCCAGCTGCATAAATCAAATAAATAAATAAACAAACAAACAAATGAATAAGTGAAGTACATCTCCCTTGGAATAAACAGCACAACTTTCTCAATATTTTTTTCTTTTTCTTCCCATCAATCCTTATAAATGGGCCCTGAGGCATATATAGAGAGATGTATCCAAAATTTGAAGAAGTAAGCAATAAACATCCACAGTGTAAGAAAGCAATCATGGAACCATGTGGACACTTTTGTTGTACAATGGAAGCTGTAACTGAGGGATTAGGAATATTTCTATTCTTAGTCCATCTAATGCTTTTTTTCAGATTAACATGGGTTGTCCTTGTCTCTTGTAATTTCTTTAGAGGGTAAAACAAAAACAAAACAAAACACCTAAAAGGGAGCATGTCAGCGGAGTAGTACCATCCACAGACTGAAATTTAAGACTAGTTTTCTTGTGTAGTGGGGAGGAAGGCTAACACGTACTGCAGGCCAGATGCAGGCGGGCCAGGCACACGGCCAGGCCATGGAGTGTGAGAGTGCTCGGGGCTGCTGGCTTCAAAACAAAGGCTGCAGATCGGCATTTGTGCTGCTTGTCCCCATATGTGAATGCCAAGGCCAGGGAAGGGCTGTTCTCTGAACTTGTAACCTAGAGTGAGAAGAAAAGGGGGGGATCAGACAGACCTTGATCAGGAGCTGAACTGTAGCTGAGGCCCTGGTAACCCTCTAACCTAGAGTAAGAGATTGTTGCTAGGAAAGCACTGAGGTTTGGGGCTCTACTTAGCTGCAGCATAGAATGGCCATGACTTCTGTAAATTTCCAGGAACAATGTGATAAAACCTGAGGGGAAATGCACTATCACCTTTCTACCAGTGGGTGGACCATGGCTTTTCTTTTATTAAGGAAGCCTCACCTTTCCACAGATTTACAAATTCCACAGAGTGCCAAAACTACATAAACATTCACAGCTTCAAGCTGTAGCACACCTCTTTCTTGAGAGCCTGCATTCTATTTCTTTCAGTGTGTATTTTCAATTCTGCCTCTAAACCTCTTTAGGCCTTAAAAAAAAGAATGGTGAATATTCTTCATGCTAATGCCATCTGCTTTTCTCTGTCTCCACTGTCCATCTCCCCTGGGGTTGTCGTACTTCTATCTCCAGTACTGGGCAATAAGCTAAGGTTGGGAGGAATGTTTTGACTTTTGGAATCATTTTCCCTTAAACTGATTGCCACGTGTTGGGAAGGCAATTGAGTAGAATAGAAAGACCTTGGGCTTTGAAGTGAGATAGACAGGAGTTTGAAACATGGCTCTGTCACATTCTAGCTGGGTGACCTTGAGCTGTGAGCCTCACTCTCCTTATCTGATTGAAGAGAAATAATACCATTCACTTGTTAGGATTAAATGAGATGTATCTATGACTGGCCTATAATAAGGGCTCAAAAAATTGGTTATTACTCTTCATCCTCTGGTCCCTAAAATATAATTCACCTCTCACGAACAAACTTTCAAATGTTTGGCAACTTTTATCTTGCCTCAGTTCTTGTGCAATTGCGTCTTGGTATTTTAATGCAGTTCACTGTCTAGACTTCTGGCTGGGTGTGGCTCACTGGCTAGCTGGCGGGTAGCATTTCAGATTATATATCTTCCCTTTGTGTGTTTGCTCTAAATCTTATCTTTGCATCAACCACAGCCTTGATTAGTATGTTGTCCATTTCCTCTTCCTAATTGACAATAAATATACTGCAGGTGTTTCATTAGATGGGCTCTTAGCGTCCTTTGGAGTTGTAAGCTCATGTGCATTCACACAGCACTCAGAGGTTCAAAAGATATGTAGCTTTCCTTCAATTTCCAATAACAGACATAATCTTCTTCAGGATCTGCCCACTCTCCCATACTGAGAATAAAATAACTATTCTTCCAATTATCTATGTTTGCTAATTTCAAGCATCTTTACTGAACTCCACCTGAAGGTAGTGAATACTCAGAGTTTTGACTTAGCTTTCTATCACTACTTGACTTTAAAATAGCATCTGAATAATTCAAATGACCTTGTCAAATTAATTTGGGTGGTTTGCAGGTGGACCTTGTGGTGAGGGTGGTGGTCTAGGTTGGGGTGTGTGTATGTGGCAGTTCTGGTCACATCCTCTGACATTGTCTAGGCTGAAGTTTATGGAAGATGTAAAACAATATCCATCCTACATAGTTCAGATCCTCAGAGAACTCAGCCATGTTCCTGTGGATTTGGACCCACAAGTACTACCTTGGTCCTGTGACTTTCTCCAATGTTCATAGGGTTTTCACTTTGGAAGGGCTGGTCTGTGGTCTTGTCTCTCCCCTCCTGGATGTCTGCCTGCAGTCCCACTTCTCCCACAGTCCTTTTCTCTCAGGCTCCCGTTTCTCCTTCCACACTGACCAGTGGGACAAGCTCTCTTTGTCTCTTTCTGCTCTTAACACTCTGTTATCTGGTGCCTCCTGTCTGCCTTAGTTTGTCCGTTAATGGAAAGTTAATAAAATTATGACTCCTTTATCCATCCACATAAATTTGATTCTCAAGTCTATTTCCAGCCTGTCAACTCAAAACAGAAGTCAGCTTTGAAATAATACAGAATGATGATCCCCAAATGGATAAACACCATTAATTCAATGAGAAGAATCCACAAGACAACAGGATATATGAGAAGTGAAAACATACGTGAAAGTATTTTTCAAGCTATCTCTGCACAGCTGACAGTGGTGTCATTAAGAATCCCTTTGGAAACCCTTTTCTACCTGCTATTGGATCACTGCATGGGAAATGTGCCTTAGAGTGGTTGACCAAGGAATTGTACAGTCACAAGATATGTGGCAATCAAGATTTACCTTCTTCTTCTGTGATTATAAAAGGACATATGAAATAATATTTGGTGCTTGGTGCTGTGTTGTATTCTGTCCCACAGGATCATCCATTGAGCCTCGAAGACCCAGGCAGCTTATCATGTTTAGAGATGTAACAGTGAAAGAGGTGTATTTGTGTACCACTGATATTTATGTGATGGGTGTTATTCTTATCATTTCTAGAATGAAGGGTCAAATGTACCCAAGATGCTGAGGTACTTAGTCACGCAAACTCGGCTTGCAGTGGATCCAGAGCTCATGATACAAGGGCTCTACTCCCCAAGTGAAGAGAGATCAGCCTGGCTATGAGGGCAGATGGTCAGAGCCTATAGAGAATTGGGCTCTTAAGTCTCTAGGAGAGTTCAAGAAAAATAAACAGAACACTGGAATTTCATGCAAAATTATGCTGGTCCATCAATGGGTACATTCATTTTTTTTTTTCTGGGAAGCAGAATCCATATCATTGTCAGATTATCAGGGGAGCTCTGTCAAGGAAGACTTGGCTTTGCCTTGTATGCTTGTGGAAAATTTAGTCTTTAGCATTATTCTTGCTCTAGCTATTTGCTTCCTCAATTTCACCAGAAGGCACAACTCTTGGCAGACTGGTTGCTCAGCAAAAAGGGAGAAGGACTGAAGTAGGAGGACAGTGGCTACAGGAGTTGATGCTTAAATAAAATACTAAACCACTCATATAGTAAGCAACTAGACATCAGAAAGATATGGCTAGCTGCCTCCTGTCTTCCACACACCCCCTATCTAAATGTTGCCCCAGAGCTCAGATAGCCTGGGCTCCCTACTTTAGACAGTGAACATGAGGGGAATGTGGTCATTTGCTAACGGCGAAAAGAACGACAGTTTGAGTTGCTTCATGCCTTGTTCAGGCTGACTGATGAAACTTATGATAAGCATGGGTGAGACTCAATGGTAAAAAGAGAAAGGCCATGTCAAGGGCAAGACACCAGGTAGTTGGCTGCTGGTTCTGCTCTTATTCCTGGGACCTGTTTCCTCAGCATCCCAAAGTGGTCGACCATTGTCTGTGAATTATTATTCTGTCTTTGGACTGGGCACTGGCTGGGTAATCTGAAAGATGGTGGGAATAATCGATGTTCCTCAGAGCTGGGCAGGGCACCCCTGCAAACTTCAGATGGGAGCTGAAAACCAGAGCTGATTCCATGTGCTGCAGTCTTCCTGGCGGTGACTCCTACTGACTTGGTGTCATCATCTTTGTATATCGTCCTGTTTCTCCTCTGCTATCATGTGGCAAATATGTGCAGATGACATGCTGAATGACATGACATGGCAATCATATTTTTAAATGAAAAATATGACCCCACTTTAGTGCTGAGTGTGTAAGCTTGGAAGGGTAACTTTGAAAACAATCTTATTGCAGCTTCTCTGAGCACCTCTAAATATAGAAAATAACAACAAAACCTTCAGCTCTTTTATTCTTGGGAATGTGATTTAACCAAGCCAATGTTTATCATAGGATAAGATGGAAAAACAATTAGAGATGTCACATATATTAGCATTTTTGATAACATTTGCAATGTAAATGATCAAATATTGGAAGACTTTGGGAGAAACGTTTGTTCTCTTCTGTACTTCATGGATTTCTTCCACAAAGGACACTGATTTTAGAAAAGCAGTGCTGAATGGCATAGGTAACAGAGGTGAGAATGGTATTTTAATTTGGGGGTTATGCATTCACTTTTCATTTGACAAAGTGGGAAGTCAGGTGTTCCATGATTTTAATGTGTGTGTGTGTGTGTGTGTGTGTGTGTGTGTGCGTGTGTGTGTGTGTGTGTGTATTTGCCTGAATATGCATCAGTCAAGCAAGGGTATGTCTTTGGAGGTGTATTTGTGTGTGACTGTGTGTAGATATTCAGGTGCATACCTGTGGCTGTCCAGGTGGAGGGGAATGGCAGGTAGAGAGTGCTAGGTGAAGTTTTCTGGAATACCTGTTCCTCCTCATGGATGGCGTTTTCTGTGTACACATTTGTTTTCTCTAAGTGTATGAGTGGATTTTTGTTGAGAATGAGGCCTTAAAACCATAATCTCTGCTAATTAGAAAGGGCTTTGCAGGTCATTGATTATAACCTCCGAAAATCACAATCTTTCCTGTTGGGAGAATGAAAGACTAAGTAGAAATAAATAACAAAAAGATGAGTGCTAGTCAGTGAAGGGGTATTAATAACCACCAGCTATGTATCCAACATAATTCTGGACAAGGGGGGAAGGATGAGTTAAGCAGTCCCAATCTTCACGAAATAACAACAATGTCAAAATCAATTATTTAATTATGTGTGTTAAGTACTCCAGAGAGAAGAATAGTATTCTAAGGAAGCACATAATAGGAGATCTCAAGTGGAGAGTAAGATTAGAGGAGGCTTGCTAAAAGAAATAAATTTAAAGACAAAAGCAGAAAGCTCTTCACCCGCACAACAGCGGTGTCCACCGCCACGTCTTCCACCCCCCAAGCCCCCGAGAGCCGCGATCCACGGGCTTCCCAGCCCACATGAGAGAGGGCGCTTCCTTCGCTCACTAGCCACTCACGGGAGCATGGTGATTAATGTCAACCTCACTCCATACCTCGTGGTTTTCCGGTGTTCAGCGCGACCCCCACCACCCAGAGCAGTGGCCGTGTGCATGCGACGTCTGTGGTGTCTTCTACACAAACCCTTCACAATTTTCTCATGCTGTGTCTTCAAGTGGGCCAACCACCAAAGCAAACAGTACTAAATTTCACACCAGAAGTTTATATTTTGTTGATATAACAATCAAAATTAGATGTCCCTGGTCTGGGGTGCTCCCGTAGTACTCTTTTTTCTGAGCAGTTATTTTGGGGGTTTCAGGTTCCTTCCCTGTGAGCCTCTACTCTCCTTCAGGTCTCGGAGTACTTGACTTTGCTCAGAGGCAGAGGAGAAGGAAAGAAAAGGGTGAGACGCCTGTGGGACCTGGTCCAGACTGGGCCCCGCAGCGGGACACACCGCTGCTGTTCACATGTCCTTGGCCAGAATTCAGGCACGTGCCGGGCTAGCTTCAGAGAAGACTGGGGAAGTCTGCAGCTGTCTGCTCGGCAGGAAGAAAGAGTGCGTTCTGGAGAATACTTGGCAGGCTTTGCCACTCTGAGGCTGTCTCTCTGTAATGCCCACAAGGGAACTCACCACAGTGCCTTAGGTTTGAAACAGGGAACTGGCTGCCTCGTTTGTAGCAGGGGAGTTGGATGACACAGGAAACTGCAAGTGGATAAAATCACTTTTGATACACTAAGACATCAAGCTAATGAACGAATCACCATGATTAGTTCAGTGCAGATGTTGTCTTAACTTTCAAAGAACTTGTGTTCTGTCCTTCACCTCACAACACTAAAATCTTTGAGGGGAAAAAGCACTGTAATCATTTATATTTCAAAACTGATACACTTGTGAACCTAAGGAAGAAATATACTACTGAGAATAAAAGTCCTATGCCAATATCCTCCTAGCTGTATATAAATCCTCCTATCAACCCACATCCTACTCATCTCTTTTTCTCCTTGCAAAATTGACATATACCCTAACCGTTTCTTCAAGTCTCTGTTTTAAAAAACTTTTCCAAGGATAGCCATGACCTTGAGAAGAAACAAGCCTTGAGTTAACAACAGAATTTCCATGCACTCAACAACTATGCAGTACACAATTTATAGTTCATCCTTTCAAACGGTGACACTAACATTGCTAAGAGAGAAGACACATTCCTAACATCTACATGGAAAATAGCATTCACTGTACAAAAATACATTTAGGATTTCTTTATCAACCTTTCTCTACCTCATGTGGTGAGAGGCAATTGAGCATCTTTCCTTTGTGTTCACGTTGTATCTGGAACATATCAAATTGTAGTAATTTATTTTTATCTCTCTTTACAAGATGCATATGAGCTCTCTGGTGACAGGAAAAGTGTCCTTATTCCTCACTTGCTATTTTTGAATGCCTCTTTTGAATTCCTCTTATTCCTACTTCAAGTGTCTGGCATTGGAGGGTTCAGAAAGTTTATTTGCTGATAAAATGAATAGGTTGGTCATTGAAAAGTAATAGTTCATATATTTCTTTATAAAATGAGCATGCCTTAGATGTAGAGCCCCATGGGCCCTCAGCCTGATTTCCTTTTTCTTTTAGGTTCCAGACTCAAGATCAGGGGTTCTATAGCTGTCTATTGCAGTTGCTACGCCTGCACCCAGATCTGCCTCATGCACACAAACACACTTGTAGTGGTCTAGTGTGTATTTATACTGCTCCACTTGGCAAACTAGATTGAAAAGTCTTGGCTTCTCTAGTGAGAAAGTGCAGCAAAGAAAAATACAAGAAGCATGGCCTACTTTCTGAAAATTTTTCTTCACAAGAGTCTTGCCAGATTTGGATGAACTCTAACATAAAAATAGTAACCTCCAGCACAGGACGGGTATGAGAATGAATCCGTATAGAGGGTTCAGCATAAAACTTGGCATAGAGTGGGCATTCTATAAATACTGGCCTGTCTTCTGATGCCGCCACCACTGCTTGCTTCGTTATTTGAACATGGGCTTTCTGCCAGGAGCCCTTTCTAGCTCATCACACTTTGCTTCCAGAGAATGGGCAGAAGGAAGTCAGGTTCAGCTATTGTGTTAAATTAAGTTTTATGAGAATTCACTATCGACCAAGATGACATTAACTATCTAAAGCAGGAAAATGTTTTCAACAACAGGCTGAAAAACTCAACTTGCTGATAGTCATGGTTTGGGCTTCGAGTTTAACTCTCTGAAATCAGAAGTTGGCCTTTTCAAAATCTCGCAAAAAAAGGGTTGTCTCTGGGTAGTTTGTGTTTGTGTGGAAATATAGAAATTCTAGCTAGGTCCAAAGTTAATAAAATAGTATGACACATAATTCTGTATGATGGATTGCAACCAGTAGTCCAATACTGTTTTATTCTCTCTAATATACTGTTTCTCTGCAAAGGCCAAGAAATTAAAGAACAGTTTTATTCTCCCCTTCCAGCCTGTGCGGGTAATTATGTATTATTAATAATGCAGCAGCACAAATGATATTAAATGAACTACATTTGTTAATGCAGATCTTATCTAACTGCTTTTTCCATCAGTGGACTGTTTCTCATCAGGGGGTACTAATTAGCTGTAATATGTAGAAAGATGGGACAGAAATCCAATCAGATAAATGGGGTCTATTTGGAGAGATCCAGGAAAGAGGAAGAAAGGCATTCGTGATTCTGTGAGAATTACTACAAGTAGAAAAGATGAAATTTTCTGCTGCTTCAAAGTCATTTACATTTTGTGGCCACAGAAGTGAAAATGTAGTATTGCTGGATTGCCCAAGCTACAAAGGCCTGCAAATAATTTTATTTATCATGACTGTAACACTGTTGTCTTTTGCAGTAGTAAAAGTACATATGGCTCTATAAAAATCCCAAATGGTTCACATGGCCCTTGCAAACATTAAAACTTAATGTATGAGGGTAAAAACTGATGGTCTCCAGATTTCCCCAACTCATCTGGACTTGTAGAAAACACTTGACTTCTAAACTTCTCACTTAGAAATCACCGGAAGCCTTCAGTTGATATATACTGGAAAACCCCAGCCTGCCACTATAAACATACCTGCTACAGCGTCCTTCATAAATCACCTACAGAAGTCCCCATGCTGACGAGTAAAGTGCGTGGGGTACAATGGTGTCCACTCTCCCCATCCACCCTCACTCATGTCAGGGACCAACTGAGATCCAAGCAAATGAAGGGCTTCCCTCATGTGAGGAAATATAATCATTGCTCTTGTGGAACTGGGGCCTCCTGAGAGAGCTGGTAGAGATTCAAAGGAGAAGACACACATTCTCAGAGCAAACTAAGACATGAAATAAAGCGTTCCGTTTTTGTTAGCTCCATTCATCAGATGTAAAGAAGGAGGTGCACATACTGCACAGAAGCTTTGAAGAAGGATGCTGATCATCGAAGTTAACTTTTGGACTAAACTCTTCACATTTGTTTGATTTGCCTGCCAATTTTCAGATCCAATAATACCTATTTGTTCCTTTCTAAATCCTAACTCAATAGGCACTTTGACATTTGACTTGTACATATTAGAAAACTACAATTCTAGGAACCACATCTCATTGTCAGAATGTCCCCATCCAAATCAGAGTATGTACAATCAATGCCCTGAATGCCTGTAATAGCTGTATTACGTTCAGACATTTGAGTACTTGCATGTACTTTATGAATCCCTAACAATTATCAGTTGAAAATGTTTATTATTTCATTTCTCAGTGGCTCTGGAAAACAGCACAACAATATTTTGAAATATCTGGGCTCCTGTTTTCACTACTTTTTAAAAGATGAAAAAATCATTATCTGGTACACCATGGAGATGGATTCAAAAGATTATGCTAGTTGGGACCCCACTGGTCACTGGAAACTAATGAAATGTGACCTGGTCAGGTAGAATGAGATCTGGTACCTTAGCAATCTGAAAATATTTAACACCTTTTTGAGCAAAGTAATCACAAAAATTCAGGAGATATCATTATAATATAAAATTACTTAGACATCGAGGGAAATATATTTGTATACCTTGTGACAAAATTGGAGTGGAAGTTCAGGAGTACTATTTCCATTTATATATACTTATATCATGTAATTAAAGCTAACAGATAAACACATCAATATGTTAAAACAGATGTAAAAATATATAGATAGACATATTGCACCGAAACCTTGATATTGCATCCAAATGAAATCCTGTATTCCAAATATGCCCCGCAGGAGTTTTGCCCAAGGCTATGCTTAGGTATACTCAAAAATTCCCGATAGCGAGTCACCAGGGAAAACATGTTCTTTTACAGATAATTGCTACTGGCAGCCAGAGACCTAGAGAATTTGATGTGCAGTAATGTGACCTGACTATGTATTAAACTTTTTTGAAGGACATGTGTAAAGTAATTTTTATATCTCTCACACACCTTGGGTTTTTTTTCCCCACTCAGTAGCACATTTTTAAAACAACTTTCCTATTTTTAATTATCTGTTAGGTTTTATTCTAATAGTTTTCAATCATGAAAGATATTGGTATTGTTTTCTTCTTCAGTAGAGGAAAGCAATCTAGATCCAAGGAGAAATCCTATCTGATTTGTAAGCAGTATGTAAATAAAGTAAAGGTGTGTTACTTTAGGAATGATGTGAGAAATAATAGGTGCTGGTTCACACAGATGAGAGAAATTAGAGATTAACTGATTTCTCTAAGGCTGGAGGCATCTCTGCTGCTATTTAAGGTAATAATCACCAGCTTTTCATTAACTCTAGGGAAGTTGAGGAGATAGTTCCTGAGGTATTTTAAATACACTGCTTCAGAAGCTATAATTAATAACTTGAAAAAATTATAAATTGGCAAGAACACATTTTTGCAATGATACAATTCAATGAACAAGTACCATTGATGCTAATTACTTTGGTTCTATTTTTTTCTGTGTTATGTCACCCTCGTTTTATTGTTCAATATTAACACGTAAACCTTAATTAAGCGTAGTGTCAGAAGGTTCTAAGAACATTGCTAAAGATTTTGCAAGGTAGTTTGGATCCTTGTTTGAAAAGAGTCCCTGGGTTGCTGATCCAGGTTGAGGGAGTGTAATCACTAAATAATGCACTTTTGTATTGAAAGGTATGTGAATTATTACAGACTGACATTGGAAATTAGCTTTAAGCACAAATAGGCAAAAGAAAAAAAAATGAAGTCAAATCAGGATGTAATACAAAAATCCAGTCTGGGAATAGGCTGAAGAGCTGGGAATGTCACATCAGCTTCTTCAGTGACAGGCAGCAGTTCATAGATCTACATCCTTGTATTCTGGTGTCAGGAAGATGAATGTACCAAATGACAACTTATCAGGAAAATGATGTATCTGTGGCTTCCATTAAGATAATAAAAAACCACATTCCTTCTTCACATATGCAAATCATCTTTCTACAGAAATCCATGAACAAAGGTGAGATTTGGCTTGTGTTTCTTAAATAAGAAAATAAATTCAGGAACTTTTAGATACTTTATAGACTATCTGGGCGACATCAATGAAATGCAATACTTGTCTCTTGCCTTTTAGTTATTTTAGGACAGTTAATACTCAGAAGGGAATTATCTGTCATGTATTCATTTCTGACAAAAGATGTGGTGGGATTAAAGTTAAGATGCAAGTGAAATTTAGATGATTAGTCCCTCCAATTTTGAGTGGCCTACAACACATCTCAAACAAAAGTGGGATGAAGCTAACATCAGGATTTGTCTATATTAAGGCAATGAAAAGTGTGAAAAAATACGAAGAGATATAAAAATATGAAAACTGAAAAAATACGAAGAGATATAAAAATGTTTCTAAAAATATTTCCCTGTGAGGGGCCCTACATATAAATGAGCAAACGTTGAAAGGTCAGCTCTCCATCCAGAGAACTTGTGTTGATCATATGTGCCTGAACTCCTTCACTGCATGATCTTATACTTCAGTTTTCCCATCTGTGTGCTGGGCATAAAGTTTCTGCTTCTTAACAACTTTTATGAGTGTTACTTGAATTCTCATATAGAAGGCATGTGGTAACATCTAGCATATAGTTAGTATTACATAAATGCTCACTACCAGTATTTTTCAAAATATCTTTTGGGACCTCACCTGTCTGTGATTAATTAAAACAATAAAACAAACAACTGTTTTATGATTAGTAGTGAAGTCATATTGTTGCTTTTGGTTAAGTTTTATTAGAAAATTGCTCTCTAAAAATACACCAAACATGATGAAAATATAATCTGTACCACACCCTTTTCTTTCTAACACTTCCAACTTGGAGAGTATTAAAATTTTTATAAACAGAGGAAGTTTGGCTGTGCCAGTTTATGTTCATTAGGAATATGTTCTCCTTGAGGGTAGAAAATGGATTACTTTATAAATTCCTGTACAATCTATGAGCACCTCATAAATGTTAAGCTAATCTCAAAACACACTGAATTTAAAAGCAATTGAACAAAAAAGCAGTATATAAATGAAAGAAGCAACTCTTTATTAAGGAAAACCCAGTACATAAAAAAGGAAAATAGCCTTAAAAAAAAGAAAAGGTTAAATAACCACATCAAAATACACACACACACACACACACACACACACACACTGTATGAAACCTTTGCTTCTGGTGACCCAATATCATGTGGAAATATCTTGAAAAAAAATTATCGAATAAAAAGTGTCATGAAGTATTTTAAAATTTCTTTTGAAAGTATTAGACAAATAACAAACTCAAATATTATTTCTTTACCAAGTTCTGGAACATTAAGATCCAATAAGTACAATACAAGCTATGTAATTTTAAATTTTCAAATTAGCAGTAGTGAAAAAAGTAAAAAAACAGGTGATATTAATTTTAAAGAACCATCCTACTTAACCCAATATAGCAAAAATATTTTCATTTTCTTTATATCCACAAAAAATACATGAAATATTTCATTTATTTTCTTTATTATTCATTTAAAGTCTGATCTGTATTTTACAATACAGCATCTTTCAACTTGGATCACTGCATGTGAAGTACCTCAGATTTCACTGCACACTATGAGAATAAGAGGCACCTGTGTGAGTGATGGGGGACGGCTTTAGAAATTGGGCAGGATATATTTGCTGGGCTCAATAAGGGCTGCACTTTGAGGCATACTTAAAAAGACATTCAACTAGGGCCTTTGGCTCTCCGTGTCATTGGTGTTGGATGCATCTCCATGTCTGTTTGCTAATTTTTCTTTTAAGGGTACATGGAGTATGCGTGTGTCTTTCTGATGCTTTGTAGTGGGATCTGATCTCTTAGAACAAATGGAAACTGGCTTTAGAATTCATGTGCCTCAAGAAAACTTGTCCTGACAGCTGCAGGGGCAGATTCAAGCACATGCCAGGTGAAGCGGAGCCACCAGGGATTTTTCTTAATTCTAAGGGTAGAACGCGGAGCTGGAGGGAGGCCGCCTCCGTATGGTGCCAGAGGAGACAGGCAGGTGGCACAGGGAGGGAACAAATAAAGGATGAAGGGGTGAGCAGCAGGTTAAGGCCTCAGGCAGAGCAAACACAAGACTCAGCTGCAGCAGGTTCAAGCCTGAGGCAGGATAATAGAGCTGACTGTGGCAGAAAGAAAACCAGATCTGTCAACAATCCAGTTCATCGACGAACGTACACAGCGCTACTGCAGCATAGAGGCTTCAGCCTCGCCACCCATGGAAACCACAACACCTCTGCAACAAGCTCGGGACCCTCTATTATTAATCAGATGATACGTACAAAACCCATGTCTTCCTAGGGATCATGAAGTTTCCTATTGTTTAAATATTTCTTCCCTAACTTTGCACACCAAAGGGACATAGGCAGTCGACCCCCAAAGCAAGAAAATATACTGCAACTGAAAAAAATATGAAGAGATATAAAAATGTTTCTAAAAATATTTCCCTGTGAGGGGCCCTACATATAAATGAGCAAAAACCAATAACCTCCCTCTTCCACACAAATAAATCATCACAAGCGCCAACCCTGGTGCCTTCTGAAACGAAGCCTGACACTAAAAAATACGAATCCCTAAAACACAGAAAATATGTGCAAAACCTATCATAGATCAGAGAGAAGAGCATGTATTTCTCCTTCCTCTTGGGCTTGCTCCTCCGTATCAACAAACACTCGAGGGATAGAGGCACATAAACTGTACAAAAGCCTCTGCTGAGGTAGCTTATGGCAGACGTGAGTGTCTGGGGAGCTCCAAGGCTATACCTTCCTCTCATGAAGCCCAACACCAGAATCACACCAACTGTCTCCCTGGCCAAATGTCATGGTTAAAACTTTGCTCCAAATATTCAGAGACAGAATATTCACACAGCACAACTGAGAAGAGTAAAGAAAGAATGGGGTTGAATTTTGGGAATAAGTCCTCAAATCCTAGATGGAATTAATTTCATTGTTATTGTTACATACACTCTCTCTCTTTCTCTCTCTCTCTGTCTCTCCCACCACTACCACCACTAACGCTGCCATCAACCACTGCCACTGCTGCTGCCGCCATAATGGGTGCTGATTTGGCTGACTGGCTGACTCTCCCATACCACACTCTCCCTCAGAGTGGCCTTTGAGGAGGGTCTTCAACTGAATTCATGAACCCTGAGAATGGGAGTTCAGTCTCAGAAGTCTTTCTATAGCACTTGGCAACTACAAAATAGCCTTACAAGTAAAGAGGCCTATTTACTCTCACTGCAGCAATTGCCTGAGCGGTGTTTTGAGCCATTTTCAAAGCAGGAAGGGAAAATTCTTGGGAAGAATTCTTTCGTTCTCTGCTCGGGGTGACAGGGACCGATACAGTATATTACTGATATTCATGTACGCATGTTAGTGCCCCAGGAATACATCAACCTTCTCTGTTTCTTAATTCACCTCCTTTGGGGTGATTTGGGTGTTTTTCATAATTCCTTTCCCAGGTATACTAATATTTTAAAGCTAGGATGTATTTCAGTACAAGCCATTCCATTTCAAAGGTAAGAACACAAAGCCTCAAGGGGAGAGTGCTGCTGGGTGTGAAGTCCCCACAGTCTATTGTTAGTGCCACCATTGGGAGCTGGACTGTATGAGCTCCTCATTCCCCTCTCACCTTCAGAGCACGTGAGCAGGCTCCTCAGTGTTTGCACAGGACACTGCGTTGTGAGGGAGTGTGGGGAGTTAAATACGAAAGAAGATGGAGAGCTAGAAAGAAGCTAGGTAGACAGAAAAACGGCTTGCAATGTTGTACACTCTGTAATCCTAAGAACTGGTGAATACACTACCTGAAATGGCAAAAGGGATTTATAGTGCGAATAAGGTTAAGGATCTCAAGATGAGATTATCCTGGGTGATAAAGAGAGCCCAGACTAATCACAGAAATCCTTACAGAGAACCTTTTCCAACTGTTGAGAGCCAGAAAGTGGCAGTATGCAAGACAGACTTGACTGTGCTGGTTCTGATGACAGGGGACGAGGGAGTCTTCAATGCTGGGAAGAGCAAGAAAAGAAATCCCCCCGGGAGCCTCAAGAAACTGTGTGACCTGCCAACACCAATGTTTTAGCCCAGAAAACTGTGTCAGAATTGCACTGTAAAGAACTGTAAGATAATGTACCAGTACTGTTTTAAACTATTGCATTTGTGCTATTTGTTATGGCAGCAATAGACAACTAATGCTGACCTCCTCACAGCAAATACAGTATCTCCATTCAGTGCCTTTATTTCATTTCTTTGGCAGCTCTAACATTTGACAATATCTTCAGAGCAGTGCTGACTGAGTTAGTGGGGTGAGGGATCGAGGTGAGCAGGAATGGGAAGGTTGAGAGGAGGGGAAAGGACAGGAAGTACTGAATGGTATAAAAACAAAGACAATAACTGCAAGAAAAGGTATAATGCCCGAGGTTACAAGTAATAAAATAAATTACAGGAGTTGTCTAAAACTAGAAGAGGACTGGGCTGGGACTTAATCCCAGCAGAACATAGTACTACTGGTCCCTCTGAGAGGCATCATGAGGCTGGTCTTGAGAGCACTGGATGAGGACAACTGCTATTATTGGGTGACACCCCTGATTGGGATGCTTCCTACACAAATAGGAAGTCCTTTTCTGCTTCTGTGTGCCAATCTTGGAGTCAGCCTGCTACAGCTTGCATACCTACATACTACGGCCTGGTGTCTTCCTAGACAGAAATTTATTTCCCACATTTCTCAGACTGGAAACTCAAGATCAAAGTGGGGAGAGGCTTAGTTCCTTATGAAACCTTTGTCAAATGTCTTTCTTCTGAGCCCATGACTGTGTTGTTGGTGCCTCTCTGAGTATCTGGATTTGTCTTTCTTCTAAGGACACTAGTTTGAGTTAGGGCTTGTTGTAATAAACTTATTTTGATTGCTTCTTTACAGGCATCATCCTCACAACTGGTCTCATTTTGATTGGGTTTAGTATTAATTTTGGAAGGAAAGAGTCCTGCCCCAAACAGTATCTACCTAGAAATTCCTATGGGTAGAATCTAGAACTGTGTCAGCTGCCAGAGAGAGGTGCAGCTTTCAGAGTCCCAGTCCCAGTGTCACAAAAGCAGAGTTAGAGAAATGAGGGGCATGGAGTTTAGTAAGCAGCCAAAGAAGAGATGGCAATGGAAGGAACATCCTTGAGGAAAGTGGTCTTGGGGAATGAGTGACAGCCCAGACTTACAGACCGAGAGGGTTCAGTGTGCACATAGTGAATAGTGTGAGATCCTCAACTGAGCCAGCACCTGCCCACCCTGTGGTCTAGAAAGATGCCCCCTACTGGGAAGGGGCTGAGAAAAGGAAGCATCTGTGCCTCAACAGTGGTTGTGGATTCAAAAGGGGTTGAGGAAGAGTCCAAGGATCAAAGTCAGGAAAGCAAGGTATTGGCATCTGAATTGAACACCACTCACAGCCACAGGTCACAGGCAGGAAGTAGCCATGAGCTCCTGGTGGTGTAGAATGTCACGACACTCAGGAGGACTTCGACAGGAGTCAAAGGAACACCACTTGGGGGAGGACTTTGGCAATCTTGGGGTTGAGAGGGGCAGAATCAGGGAGGGGTATGGACCAAAGTCTGTGGTGGCTCAGCTTGTTTCCTGGAGAAAGGAGGATCTGAAGTACAAAAATGGTCTTGTATTTTTCTTATTTATTTGTCCAAAGAAGATGAAAGTGAAGAAATGAAGAACTGAGGTCTTGTACCAGAGGCTGCTCCTCCCAAGTTAAATCTCTGCTGCTTCTATCTGCAGTGCTCAGGATGGCTTTCAAATTCTGAGTCTCTCATTTTATAAAATGAGTGCCCTTCTTTTTTTTTTTTTTTTTAGGTTTTTGGAGACAGGGTCTCATTTTGTGGTTCAGGCTGGCCCTGAGCTCAGCCTCAAACTCACATCACAATCCTCCTGCCTCTGCCTCCAGAGTGCTGGGATTACAGGCATGAGCCACCACGCCCGGCACTGTGGTATGTGGTACTGGTTGCTGCTGGGGTGAGTCTCCACGCCCAGTATTGTTATGTGGTTACCAGGGAATCGAACCCGGGTCCTTGCGCTTGCGAGACAGGCGCCGGAACCACTGAGCTAACTCCCCGGCCCCATGAGTGCCCTTCTTGCAGACAAAGAAATAAAAGTTAACATGAACTTTTTCATTTATTCTTTTAAACTACTCTTACTGAATGGCTACTATGTGCCAGATGGTCAAATGTTCGACACTTCTCTACTAGCGTTAGCTAGCAGCTGTTCTGATGATATGCAGCTAATAATAGCAGCTGTCGTTTATTGAGAATATGCTATATGCCAGTTACTATGCTAAAAACTTTTCATACATTATCTCCCTAATTCTCAGAGTAGCCCCTAAGGATAAGTTTATTTCCCATTCTTTTCAACTGGAGCAAACTGAGATTGCAAAAACTTATTGTTCAGAGTCACAGAGCAAGTCACTATCAGCTAGAATTCAAAATAAGGTTGTGTAATTACAAAATCCATGGTCTTGGGTTAAGTCTTTTTCATCCTATCATACATTTCCTGGGCAGTGGTCTCCAGGGACTTTCAAGACAGAGTGTACTAAAACTAAGTTTAGTAGTCACTTCATGAGACTAGGGGTGATAAAGACTAGTTCATATGAAAACTCTTATATGTGGGCTGAAACAAATCAACAGATAAAAATTATATTCTAGAGGACACATTGCCTGGGAATTGATTATGGTCATGGAAAAGAAGAGAGACAAGAAATTACAAAAAGTGTACTGATCTATTCTCCAATGTTAAAAAAAAAAAAAATAGTGAAGACCATGGAAGTTGTAAAGAAAATAAATTTTATTGGTCACATTTCTGAAAGTTCAAGAGTATGGTTCTGACTTCTATCTGACACTAGCGAGGGCTCTTGTGGAAGATGATGTCATGGTAAGAACATGTGTGAGCAACCACATGGTAGGATGGGACACCTAAGAATTTCAGGGGTCAGACTTGCTCTTGTATAACAACCACCTTTCAGGAAATAGAACATTAGTAGAACATTAGTATCTTCTAAGGATCCCGTCTCTAGTGGCCCATTACTGCTTGTATTGAGACTCACCTTTTAAAGGTCCTTTCAACTCCAAACACTGCCATTTGGGGCAAGTTTCCAACATGTAAACCTTTGGCCACAAGGCACATACAAACTATATTAAAAGGTTAGGAAGAAATGCCTAGCAATGATGAATATGCTCATTTTCCTGATTGTGAAGATGATTTCATGAGTATATTTATTTGTTAAAATATATCAGTTGTATACTTTAAATATATATCATTTGTAGTAGCTCAATAAAGCTATGAAAAGAAAAAAATTACTTGCGTGTAATATTCTGCTATCTCAAAAACAAAAACAAAAATCTCTACCTCCAAACTGGTAGTTTAAAACAATAATCTTGTTTTGTAGCTTCTATCACTATTGCCATTACCATGAGTTGCCCAGAATTTGACTGACCTTGGCTGTATGCATTGTGATAACTTTGCTCCAGCACCTTTAATCCAGTTTACAGTGAGGCCCTGACTTGGAGTGAATGTCAGAGCCAAGGTAGAAGTACCAGAGGGGATCAGAAGCCCAGTGGGATACGTAATGCTTTGGTTTGAAACTGGCTTATTGTCACTTTCATTTTTATTTCATTTGTTGAAAATAAATCCTAACACGGAATTTAAAGGCAGATTCCAGGAAAAATAAAAACAAAACAAAACAAAATAACTCCTCTCATAATGAGGCTAAGGAAGGGTAAAAAATTGGGATCAATTGACCTATTATAAAAACATAAGAAACAGCCACTAGGGCTCCAAGAAATGTGGACTGCTAGAGATAAGAATCTGCTATGCTGAAAGGCAATGTTTGGGGACATTTCTGGCTTTAAAGAAACAAGATTCAAAAACATCAAAAAATATATGACCATGATGGTTCATATTAGAGTGACTTTCTCCAGAGGACTTTCTGGTATTCTTAGGAAAGTGACAGATTCTTTTAAGAGTTGGGACATGGTATGGGAACATGTGCAGGGGAATAGCGCAAGTCCATTTTAGGAGTGTTAAAGTATTATTGTCTTAGAAATGTGATGAGTAAAATGCATTATCCAAAGTAATTAAAACAACATGAAAGAACAAACTTCCCTTGGTTAATTTATTCCAAGCAGAGAAAAAAAAATCTCATAACTAAATTTAGTATTGGACTGTTTAAGTAAGTTTGCCTTTCTTCAAATGGAGCTAATTTGTAGAGTTTGGATTGTCCTGAAAGTTCCCTTTGTCATCAGTGACTTAAAAATACTGCTACCGGGCAAAAGAAATCAATGATCTCTACATTGCAGCCTGAGTAATTACATAATAATGATTTGCATTAATGAAAAGACAAGTTGGTCCAGATCCAGATGTGCCAGTGACCACAGTTCCCCACGATGTGGTAGTGGACTGCTGAGTTCAGAGAAATTTCAATGTTGGTTGGGAGACAAAATGACTGCTTAAAAAGTCTCTCCTAATCAACATCACTTAATAGCTCTTTAATGACTGACTCATCATTTTTCTCTGAGTAAAAGTAAATTTAAATTTCAAAATAAAGCAAATTTTACTTCTATCTGAGGCACAGAAGCAGATGTTTGCCTGCCATGTGCACACAAGCTGTTGACTGTGACCTTGCAGGAGAAAGCAGTTTTGAAAATTAGCTTTTGTCTCCCAATCTGGGGAAAACAATGCTGCTGTGAAGATTTAATAAAAAGTCATAGCTTCTTACAGAAGCTTATTTCAGCAGAGTAAACTATTAATTAAAATAACAAATGTCAGCTGCTTCAAAGGCTGACAGTTAACACAAAGCACACTTGCTTACCTTGACATACAGGATGCACGGGACACTGGGTGGATCCATAATTCATTTTCAGTATAGCTCTCTCATGCCCTGATATAGTGATAACAGAGTGATAAATTAGCTCCTGTTCAGCAGTTTTGTTAGCAAAAGTACTTGGGGACTTGGGGAAAACCCACCTAGAGAGAGTCTTTTGGCAGACTGAAGGAATCCACACTTGAACAGCTTGAGTGAAAGTTTCACGCAATTCCTGAACTTGAGAACTAAGAAAAACAGGTGGGGGGAAATGTAAGACTAGGTGAGAGAAAGATGAAGACAGTGTGCCAAAGCAGTGCATTCCAATCTGCTGTGACCACATGAGGAAGAATATAATTAAGTAAGGGAAACTCAGTTATCAACCCCAAGAGACAGGGAAATACCAGTTCAAGGGAAGAGGAGAAGGGAGTGGGGGAGACAAGGAAGGAGAAGAAATTAATAAAGGCCATCTTCCACTGGCTCTGAAGTCAACAGTTCAAAAGAGGGTTTGGAGCAGATGAGGAGACACATGGGAAAACTGATTCTAAGCTGTTCTCTAATATGCTCCTCTAGGTGAGGATAATATAAAAAGCTACACCAACTCTGAGGGGCCGGCTGGTGGTGACGTCTGTTTTAGGGCTTCTCTCTTTCAAGAAGTCAGTAATATATCTATTATACAACTAAAGAGTACAGACAGGCTCTTGGATTCAGGTCAGTCTGTAGGAATCTGTGTGGAAATCCTGAAAGGGTGGGCAGTGGATGTGGAGACGTGACTCAGAGGAGGTGTTTGGGCACAGCCACTGCGAAGGCAGTGAGGAGGGAGCGGGCCTGTTACACGACATGGAGAGAAGAGCTGCATACTCTCAAGGTAGGTGCGCTTAGGAAAAGGCAAAGCTCTGCCAGTAACAACAGTTCTGCTACTTTCCTCCATTATTTTGGAAAGCAGAAAGAAAGAATGTCTTCCTATGGTCCAAGTTTCCTATGGTTCTTTTTAAAAAGAGGAGAAGAAAAAGTACTAAACAGGAACCAATTAAATGGGAGCTGACTGCATCGGGTACTACCCATTCAGTTTCTCTTTTACAAAGTTCATAATGGGTCAGGGAAAAAATACTCTTCATTTCTGTCACTGCTTCACTGTGTCATTTTGGAGCGGTGTCTCCATAGTAAAACTTATGTAGAATCATTTCTAGTTGAGTCAAAGCTGAATGCACCATTAAATGGGAACCAGGTCACTGGTCCAATCAGCCAATCACAGAGTCCAGAGCAACTTTGTACATCATTCCTGCTTCTCGTTATTCTTTCTCTCTTCATTGGCCTGGGGATTTCTGCTCAGGTGTGGGTTGTAGATGAAAAGTATTTGGCATTCATAAAAATGAAGGATATGAGAGGCATATAAAGAAGTCTTTTGGTCACAGACAGCACTTCAATCAAGCTTAAAAGCCTGCCCTAAATTAATGGCTGAAATCAATATGCAAGACAGAAAGAAGAGAAAGCTAGTTTGGATGAAATCTTATCTGACCGTTTATTAGAAATACAAAGCAAGCAGAATATTTTCAAAAGATCCAAGAGAATCATCAAGCTTTACTGGCATATTTCTTCTTGGAATCTCATGTACTGTGGAATGTGATTCTCTCTGAAGAGGAAACTGCCAGATCATTGCAGAAGCGATGAAACACTTGTTCCTGGAAAGGGGCACCTCCTTCAGGTACCCACATGTGCCAGGCCCAAGAGGCCACCTGCTTGCCTATCCTGGATCCACTAAACCTTGACAGCAACTTTTGCATTAGGGTGAATCTGGGGTGGACTTCATGCACATTCTTGAAAGGATCATATCCACTCAGAGCCCATTATAAAAACCCTTGCAATGTCCAATCCTTGATTTCATCCCTTTTATGTAGCTAAATGGCATGGGAGTTCCAAAGCAAGCTGAATCTACATGAAGTTATTACAAACTTCCTGGGTCTTGGGGAGAATCTCCCATCTTAAACAGATCCACAGAGCCACCTAATTAAGGGCAGCCAGTATCAGATCTTTTCCACTTCCACCATTTTCTTCCTGAAAAACTTCCGTGACACTAAATTGTCCCATTTGATAGGTGATTTGCTTCTGTGCCATGTTGCTATTAGCAGTTGTGCCCCCATTGCTGCTTCTTCTCTCTCCAGGGTTTTTTCCACCGGAGTTTAGCTCTATGGAAGAGCACAACCTGCAACTCTAATGCCCAGTAATGTATGCAAAAGAAAAGAAAAAGTCAGAATGCCATTGAAAAACTAGGACATAGCTCTCTTTGTGTTGGGTTTATTTAGGGAGGAAAACTGAATTCTGCAGCTTGTGAATGCTGTACCTCGGTGTAATCGCTGAGGAATTAATGTGATTTAGTATCCACAACAATAAATATAGTCCTGACGAGGTGATTATCCCATAAGACTAAAATCATGATATAGCATAAATCAATAACGGCCCTAAGTATGTCTCTGAGAGGGGTATATATTTCTACATTCACTGCTAGGTGTTGAACTAATTTTGGAATTAGAAGCTGTATGAAATGCAAAGGCTATTTTTCTAAGTGAAAAATTACAGAATATGTGTGATGATCACTCAGAATATATATTGCTCATAAAATGAGTAGAGGGAAAGTAGTCAAACTTTTAAAGCTGGTACAAGTACAAATCTCTGGTCCTGCGGGCATCTCTCTCTCCATTCCAAATTGACCCAGCTCAACGGAACCCCCGATTTCCCTGTCTCTGTTCCCCTGTGGGGCCACTCACCTGTCACAGAGTCTGGGTTGGCCTTCTTGTGAGGACCATCCCTTTCAGTGTCCTCTACTAACACAATTGATTCCCCTGCTCAAGAGAGTTCAGGCTATTACCAGAGACCCTAAGAATCTTTGTGGATGGAGCTGAGTGATACAGGACAAAGAAGGTATTGAACAGGAGCCATTGGCTTAGGCTCGGCTCTTCTGGGGACGTTTCCCTGGGGACCCGAACACTTCTCCATTTGGAAGGTCAATATTAGCGACTCCGAGCTGCCCTCTAACTGAAATAATTCCATTCGAGCTGGCTTTTCTGGAAGTTTCCTTCTGCACGTTTCCACCTCTCCTCCCTCAGGGTGTCAGGTGAAAACAACGCTGGTCTGAGCTCCGTTCCGCCCTTTCGTCATCCCTGCTCCTCTGCACAAGGAGAGCCTCCCCCGCACAGGGAGAGCCTCCTGCGCACAGGGAGAGCCTCCTTCGTACAAGGAGCGCCTCCAGCGCAGGTGCCTCAGCTCGGCTGAGTGGCCCTGTGGAGCCAGCCCCCTCCCAGCCTCCTGAACCTCTCTTGCTTAGTGAAGAGGCCCCTAAAAAACTATTTAAAGCCTTAATATATGAAGTGCTTTCTCTCAGAGCCGCATTTCCCACAGCCGGAGAAGTGCCGCCTTGACTACGTTATTGTGAAGTAGCTGCAATAGCACTCAATAGCTGATTATGCTAATCCTTCCGGGATATTTGAGAAAATACCTGCGGATTCCTCCAATAGGAGCGGAGTCAAGAATGGATGCGGGTATCAGCCGCCAACAGGCCATCTTCTGACTTCGACGTTCTCAGGGTGCCACACACCGTATTTTCACTTTTCCATATCGTACATTTTCTCCTTTTCTGCTCCCGCCCCGCCACTGCACACACAAAGATTTGCTTCATCACAAAGGATTAAATAATACGCCTAGGAAGAATCCTTTGAAAGCATCATTGCCTGTCTTGAAAATTGCTTCCACTCCCTGCCTTTTTTTCCCCTTCACAGAACAAAGAAAAGTGTTAATCTTTTGATAATTGGCTCTATTTTTACTGGAATCTCTCTCCCGATTATTTAATACATCTCCAGTCGATTTCAGGCAGTGTCTGTTTTCAGCACACATCTCGAAGCAGAGAAAAGTTGTCCGAGCAGGGTGGCAGGGGAGCGGAGGGCCAGCTTGTTGGAAACAAAACCCAGTAACGCAATAATGAATACAGCTCAAGCATACTATTTGCAAATTGGCATTACTTATTTAGACAAAGAGACGAATGTACTTGAAGCTCCATCTATATACTATACAGAGCTCTTACAGAGAGGCTGTCTGAAAGGGACAGAGAACTTCCTACAGTGATGACTTATCAGTAGGGATTTTGTGTGTGCGTGTGTCTTCCCGTAAATGCAGAACTCGGCTATTGATGACTTTAATTCTACAGGCACCGGTGGTTTGTATTTAGCCTGAAAAACAACATTAAGTGAGCTTATCTGATGGGACCCGGCGGGTTTAGCAGCGCCGTGGCTGGAACTGGGCGCGACGTGACTACATTTCCCTCCTGGAAGCCCACCCCACCCCCCTTTCACAAAGGCAGAGAATTCCACACATGTTCGCCGCTTCCTTCATTATTTAGGCTAATGCCTGCATTATCGATTCCGTCAGTGCTATTGAGGCTGTGAAAGTCTGTATTAGCACATGGGTTAAATGGGAAAATATTTATTTAATGCTTTTGTTTTCTCTTCCTCCTGCTCGCGACCCTGGGAATCGCGTAGGGACCGGAGAAGCCCCCGCAGGGCTCCGTCTGCCTCCTTCCCGGGTTAATCACATTTCACACGGCCCCCTCGCCGGCAGATGCAGCACCTGACCTCCCCTTTGTCCCTCGCTGGATGAAAGTGCGAGGCTTCCTAATTTCCCTCAGGCACAAAACCGGTTTGCTTTCCTGCTGGAGGTGAAAGTGACTCCCGGAGAAGGCGCAGCTGGGGCTTTTATCTGCGCTGCAGCCAGCGCGGGGAGACTGATCTCTTCCACTTTGCATGAAAATAAAGCCTAGATTGAAGCCGCTTCATTTGGCTGTTCGCGAGGTTGAGGGCGGGAGGGGAGGGGTGTGACAGGAACCTCGGGACTTGGGTCGCCGTGTAGGAATTAGGCCGCGCAGCCAGCCGGCTCCTGGGGAAGGAGGCGGCCAGTGTCCCTGACAGGGGCCGCGCTCAACCGCCGGAGCGATCGCAGCAAGGAAAGGTGTTTTGCTGGAGCGAAGGCGCTAGCGCCGCTGCGAGGGCCGCGGGAACTGCCTGCAGGGCAGGAAGTGGAAGGGACAGGTCTGTGACAGGGACTCGCAGCCCCGCACTTCCTGGGCCGCCGCTCACCCCGGGATGATCACTGAGGGATCTATGCCAGGGTCGTTTTTCCTCCTTCTCGCCCCTCACTGTTTGAAACCTTGGGTAACCGGCTCACCCTGGCCCTCTCCGTGGGGCAGCCCGCTGCGAAGCCAGAGTCTCTGTGAGGCTGGAGGCAGCGGATCCATGAGGGTAACTCGTGGTGATGGACAGACGGGTGGCCACTTGGGCTCGGGTGACGTTTGTATTCGGACACCCTATTATTACTTGCGGGCCACTGGGTTTTGTGGAAAATATTCTGGGAGCCAGGCTGCACCTCTGTGAAAGGGTGGCAGGATGAGAGCAAGCCGCGAAGGGGAACAGGCCCAAGTGGCAGCGTCGTCGTGTTGGAGACTGTGCCGAATGAATGAAACGGCAGCCGCTCCTAGGCGCCTGGCAGGGCAGGCCGCGTCCTAAGGCGCTCCACCGACATCGACCAGAGCGACTGGCGCCTGGTGGAAGGCAGATGGTGCTGCATCCCCCAAGTGTCGCTGTCTAGCGAGATGCCATGTCCACTGATTAAAAATAATTAAACGTTCCTTCCTCCAGTGAGGGAGGATGGCACACATGCCAGGCAGGGAGGTTGACAATGGCATTACACAGCCAGACATGACAGCAGCATGAGCGTCCAGGGAGGCAGGTGCGGCCAGCTCAGAGAAGGTGGGGTGGGAATGGGGCTGGTTTAGCAGAGACAGCAGAAGAATATAGCGAGGACGCATATGCATGAGGGATGGTGGCCGGGCTGGATCACACTGGATGGCTTTCCACTACTCAGCATTTTCCAGTTGTGGAGGGGGTGTGTGTTTTATGTTCAGGGTCTAGTCGGTATTCACTGATCACCCAGTATGTATGTATGTATATATATGTATATATATGTTTACTGGGCACTACAGATATAATATATGAATAGGTACTGTGGTACTGTCTATGTCCTTATTGTACTTTGGTGAATTTATCCACAAGTGTGTCTTTCTTCTGCAATCAGAGGTTCTGGTAAGAGTTTGATGAAAGAAATGAATGTACTGATATTTCTCCTTCATATCATCATGGATGAGTCAGCTGTACTGGGAGAACTGAGACTCTGCCTCAGATCGTCCCAGGTGTACAAACACCCATAACCTGCACCTCTGCCAGGTCCCTTTCTGGTCTTCAGACTTGTCCCCCCTTATCTTGCACAGTCAAGTCCCTAACTGTCAGGAACTCACCAACAGGCAGGTTAGCTTGCTGTGCATTTGCATATTTCAAATTTGTAGGATGCATGGAAAATTTCAATTTGCATTGAATAATTTGATTTCCTGTTAAGTTTCTAACTTTCTGTGCACTCTGAGAAGGCAATTCTTCTTTGTACATAAATTTGAAGTCACTAGTACTTATTGGACAGGCATCTGTTACATAAATGACATATGGTCTTCCACTGTACTCACTTGCTTCATCACTGAGAGAGGACCCAGTGGTAGTGTACCTGGTGTAGGAAGAAAAGAATAACTTTACTTCTTGTAGATCCAAGATTACTCACTGAGAGCCAAGAGTGAGAGGCTGGACTGAGGAAGTGTGTATAGGGTGATGGAGAAGGCAATGTAGTATAAGCAGGGAGGAATAAGCTGGCTCTTGAAATATAGAGGTGGCACATGTATTTGTGGTGAAGTGTAGGAAAATATCACAAGAATGGGAGAAAGATTTCAGCAAACACATGAAAAGAGGAAGGAGTGAACTAGTAGAAGTTCAACTTGGCTGATGGAAAGAGCCCACATTTTTTAGAAGGAATCAGTAAGACAATACTGCCCTGAATAATATCCAAATAAGGACACTGTATAGCCAGTGAGGCCTTCCTTACAGTGTCCTCTAAAGACGGAAGTAAAGACTTGGGAATGTGGAGATGTCAACATTCTCCTGTGGCACACTATTTTGGCTTTTGCAGAACCATTACTTAGCTTGATTCTAAAACCACAAAGGGCTGGGGATTTAGCTCAATGGTTCTGGCACCTGCCTTGGAAACATAAGGTTCTGAGTTTGATCACAGGTACCTAAATAGATACATAAATAATGGAGGTTAGAGAACAGTCTCTTTCTTTCTTTCTTTCTTTCTTTATTTCTTTCTTTCTTTCTCTCTTTCTTTCTCTCTCTCTCTCTTTTGACAAGTTCTCACTTTGTAGTTCAGGCTGGCTCTAAGCTCACTGTGTAGCCTCTGCCTCCCAAGCGCTGTCATTACAAGCATAAGCCACCATGTCTGGCACTATGGTATGTGGTACTGAATGCTGGTGGGCATGAATTACCACACCTGGCATTGTTATATGTGGTTACCGGAGATCGAATCCAGGCTCTTATATTTGCAAGGCAGGTGCCAGAGCCACTGAACTAAATCCCTGGCCCTATAGCTTAGGATTTTACATATGATCTAATAATATGATCTTCTGCCAATTAATGTTTTCTTAGTCAGTTTAGCCTGTTCTAATAGAATGCCATGGACACAAATGTGTAAATACAGTATAGTTTCTCTAATATGAGAAACTGAATGTGTAAAAGAGGCCCAGAATATATGATAAGTGTTGTGAAATAGGAAGAAAATGTTCAAAGGGAAAGGGGAAAATGGGGAGGGGATAGTAAAGAAGGAAAAGAAAAAATCTAATGGTAAAAAAAAAAAAAGGAAACAAAGCTTATGTATATAGGGAGTGGGGGCTTAACAATCAAGATACATCATGTACAAGTACAAATTCTCAATGTTGAACAATTTTAATATATACTTAAAATATACTAGTTAACTCAATAAAGGGGAAAGTAGAATGTCATGGACTGGATGGATTAAATATCCAATGTTATTTGTCACTATTCTGCAGCCTAGAAGTCTGAAGCCAGAGCGTCAGCCAGTCTTGGTTCGCGTTGCCCCTTGACCTACAGATCCATTTTCTTGCTGTGTCATTGCATCACTAGGCGCTTTCTGGGCTCTTCTTCTGAGAACACAAATCCCATTTTTGAGGGAGAGCTCCATCCTTATGCTCCAATTACCTCCTACGGGCCCCACCTCCTAACTGTCATGTTAGGGTTAGTATTAGGGAGAAGCAAATATCTGAGCCATGTTCAATGTCCTCTTATGAGACTCACAAATGGAGGTAAACTCTTCTGAGGCAGTAGATGCCAGTAGGGAGGCCCAGTCATCATCAGGTGAACCAGCAATGGAAATGTCTGGTCCTTTAGGGTCCTTTAGAATTAGCCTTTCCAGAGTAAGGACCAAGTGACCTCAACAGCAAGCTTGGAAGCAGTGAGGGTTTTCTAGAACGATGTATAATTTTTGGTATTTTTTCAGACTACTCTGTTCCTGATGGTATATTATCTAAGCCTGTTTTTCTGAGATTTTGTGAACTAATGCTGTTTCCTAAAGCTTTTTCTAAACTTTGATTTGGTAAATCTTACTGCTCATTAATAAAACCAATTACTGTCAGCCCCTTTTGAGTATATGGGTTGAACTAAATGGAAATCCTGAATGTGTATGGATGGTGGTGTGATCATCCATTTGCCTAACTGGACACAACTGACTGGTTCAAGGGAAAGTGTCTGAGTCAAAAGGGAGCATTTGACTGGCTGATGAGCATGACCATGTGTGCCCTTTGCCAAGAGGTCAGTAATGACAAACTGGACCTAACATATCATTTTCAGGTTTTGTACTACAAATATGGGGAAAAATCATTTGTTAAGAAATAAAATATGAGCATCTTCTGCCAAAAAGACAGGCAATCAAGAGAACAAGGCAGCAGTAGCCACATACAACAAAAAGCTTTAAACACATCCCAAATAGAGACAGCTTTTGCTAACACAGTCACGTACCGACCGTGTACAGATTTCCAAAGACAGATCACCTCCTCACTGACTGCAGCCTCGAAACATTACAATGGAACTGAGCAATTCCTCTCATCCAGTGACACCGTGGCCCTGCTCTGCAGTCCATTATCACAGACCTGTAGGAGTAGGGCTGTGACAAGTCTACTGCACTGTCAGTCACACGTAAATATAGCCCATCTCAGTGATGGACAGTGCATGATACTTGATAATGATAATAAATGACAGTTCTACAATATCTGTATTTTTATTGTTACTTAGAATGTTCTTCTACTTATAAAAAATAGTTTACTGAGACTGGGGATTTAGTTAAGTGGTTTCAGTGCCTGCCTTGCAAGCACAAGTTCCTGAGTTCAATCCCCTGATAAACACATACTACAATGCTGGGTGTGGTGACTCATACCCACCAGCAATCAGTATCAGATGCCACAGTATCAGACATGGTGGCTCTTGCCTGTAATCCCAGCACTCTGGAAGCAGAGGCAGGAGGATTGCTGTCAGCTTGAGGCTTTTCTGGGCTACATAGTGAGATCAGGGCCAGCATGAATTACAAAAGCAAGATCCCTCTCTCAAAAAACCCCCAAACAAAACAAAACAAAAACAACTTTACTGCAGAACCATATACTGTATTAGTTGAGCTCATTTATTTTGTCCTTATGCTATCTCTTGATTTTATTCTTTACTTTTGAGTTTCATTTAATCACATTTCATTCATCATGGCCCTTATCAAAATAGGCCATTATATATAAATTGTATTTATCCCTAGAAGAGATAGCTAGATATAGAGCACTATATATATAAAATTGTGACATATGTGTAATGCAGGAGCATAGTAGACTATACAGTCATTGAATTGCCTGTAAATACCCTCTATAATATTTGTTTGATAATGACCAAATGACAAAATTTCAGGCTCATTCTTTATCCTTAAGCAAGGTATAATTACTGTAGGATTAGCAAAAGGGCCTTGATGGCTTACAGGCATGTCACACATGGTATCTCTTGTACCCAGCTTCTCCTGTGTGACTTTCTCACATTCGTGGCTGGCATATTCTTTGTGTGGGCACAGTCACAAAATTAAATCAGGTAGCCTATCTGCAGGCTGGCAGGTAATTATTAACATCCAATGACCAGCAATAACAGGTAGCCAAGCCAATCAGACTAGCCTTTTCTCGGTTGGTTGAACAAATCAGTCATGACTGATAACTGGAACACAGACCCAAAACAAAGAGAAAGGTGGTGCACAGAGCTAGTTTCTGAAGCAGCCTTACTTTGGCATGGTGTTTCACAGCATTTATCTCCAAGATGATGGTGTCATCTTTACCCCTTCACCAAAGATGGTATGAAAGAGCCTGTTGTCCCAGGCTTGGGCTTTGAGCATGTGTTCACTCAGAGTGAGCTGAGCAGGTGACTCAACTTCTAGGGTGCCTCAGGTCCCCAGTGACTGTCCAGGTGCAGATTCAGCTGATTTGATAGGGGAAGCTCCATGATCCTTTCTGTTTTGACAGCCTCCTCCTCCTTCTGCTTCTCACAGGTCAGTGTTGAAACCTTGCTTGCTGACTTCTGGCTCTGCTATCATGGGAAACCCCTGAAGTTCTGTTCCCTTCTTACCCTCAGCACTTAATACATCTCAATCATTTGTTGCTTGCATTCTAGGAAGCCTAAATAGCACAGCAGATTTATATTTAAAAATCTTTATTCTGCTTTGCTATCTTGAAGCTTTCAGAGGCAGAAAGGACAAGGGCAAACTCTCTTGACTCAGGTTTAGAAAATTTTGAAATGGCTTGATGTTTGGTATTTAGCAATTAAATACAGATGAATAACTTATGGAAAGAGAATGTTGCCCAACTGATACTTGGGCCACTATTTGAGTCATTCTTTAAAGGTGGCATTTGATTACCAGACATACTGAATAAGAGTTTACTATGAAAATGATCATCAATATAATCTGCATGAGCAGATCTCTGCTTTGGAGAGGTAACATACCCTAAAATTAAACTATTTTGGCCTCTTTGAAAGTCAAATCATTTTTAGCAAGTTCTTTCTGAAGCCTCATTATTATTATGACTACTACTAATTTATCCATATGTAATGCACTCTGTTCTATTGTATCTGGAAAATTATATTTCAGAATCATTTTACCCACCTGGAGAGAGCATAACTGCCATTCCATAGCACTCAGCAATGTCTCAGACCTCCCAGTGAACAGAAGGAGTTGTTGTCAATATGCCACATGCCTTAGGGAGGTAGAGCATTTTTCAAAAGCTAGTTTGACTTTAATAAGTGGGTACAACTATTTGTGGACCTCTTTGGGGGTCACATTTCTTCTTCTCCACCTGCATCATTCTGCTAAGCTTAGTGAGGTGCAGGAAAACACTCACTGGGCATTTTAAATTTTGGCTGAATATTAGAGTCTCCTGGAAACTTTAACAGGAATCTAGGCCCATGTCCATCCAGACCAGCTGAATTGCCTCTCAGTGAAGCTTAGGCTGCAGGACTTGAAAACTTCACAGATGACTTCTGTGGACAGGTATATCTGAGCACTACTGATCCCCAACATGGATTGTCAGATTTTGGTCTTCATTATAATTAGCCCCACCCAGACCTATGGGATCAGATGATAAAGTTAACAAGGAAATCAGGAAACAAAGCCTGAACACTACTGAACATCAGCCACTGGCTTATTATGTTATTATCCATTTCTACTCAAAGGATTCTGTTTCTCCATTTCCCCACTACCCTCCCTCAGTCCTAAAATACCTACCATCATGTACTGGGGAACATGCAATAATATTAACTGGAACCGTAGCATGAAAAATGAATCAGCCACCATGAAAATATTCTCATCAGAGAGCAAGACTATGAATGAAAAGACAAAGGAGGGGTAAAATTTACAGATAAAATAGTTCTGAAACTATCTGTTCTTGTCTTCATCAGCTTATACTGTGACCACCAATCACTTGTTCCAAAACCAAACATCTGTATATGATCACTACTGTAAATGGTCATTTACTTTCTGTGGAATTAGATTTCTTATCCAAGTTCAAGTACTTATCTTTTTCTCTTTGCAGAAATAGAAAATATTTATGTAACAAGGACTCATTTCAGTATGATACCATGCTGCTGTTATCTCTTTTTATGTTATTTGTTTTTGGAAAATACTTGGGAATGAATCCAGGACTTATACCAAAACAACCCCCACATCTTTATTTTTTCACTTTTGAGACAGTCTCCATAACTTGACTAGGCTAGACAGAATTTGTGATCCTCCTGCTTCAGCCTCACAGAAGCTGATATTAGAGGTATGTGACACCATGCTAGAGTAAAATTTATTTCTTATAAGAACATTGTGTGATGTTTGTAATTATTTTTGTACTTGGATCAGAAATCTAATTCCACAGAAAGTAAGAACTTCTTGAGGATCTATGATAAATAGCTACTTGAAAGTCAGGCTCTAGACTGAGGCTGCTTTCTCAGCTTCTAACAGATATTAGAATCAGAACAAATTGAGTCTCATGGGTTTTAAGGATTGTCATGCACAAGAAGCAGATTGAGTCAATGTTGTTACAGAGAAGATGGGTCAACAGGTGGAAAATCCAGATAGGCTCTCTCAGTTTAATCTATTCTAACTCATAGTAGTTAAATACTATTACTTCTTTCTGTTCAGCATTAAACTGAGGGTTTCAGTCAGTGCTTCTCATCCAATCATCAGGATAACTCTATGACATAAATACGACACTTAATAATAGTTTTACAGTGAAGGAAACTGAATCTAAGGGAAATCAAGGAACTTGGCAAAGATCACAGAGCCCTACATTTGTGGCAGAGTCAGGGGAGTGCATTAGAGCATGTAAGTGCTCAGCCTAGGTACTCAGTTGTAACAGAACAAGCTTCAAAGCCTTTTTCCTGACCAGCCAAATAGAACTTGCTAACAAGGAAATGGTCCCATACTGAGATGAACTACTTCCCAGTCGCTAGAAATACTTGGAAGTACGTGAATGACTGTGAGCTACCAGGCTTCTGGACCTTTACTTCTTTCCTGAGGTTATAACTGGGCTTAGGTTAGAAGCAATCCTAGGGATTTGGAATCCATACTGGGAGTGACTCATTCCCAGAGGTGTATGTACTTGGTGGTTGTGCCTTTCTCCTGATTACCATGTAGGCTGCTATCCCTGTCATAAATCCTCAATTTTTAACTCCAGCTCTCTCGGTGACATCAAATGCTCAGGCAACCAAAGCTGTCTGTCACTTGTCATCAGGGAAATGCAAGTCAGTACGGTATTATCTCACAACTGGCTATAATAAAAAGATAAATATCTGTGAAGATGTGCAGTAAAAAGAACCTCGCATATGCTAAGTAGGAAAGCAAATTCATATAGTCATTACAGAAAGCAATATGAAAGTTTCAAAATATTAAAATGGAACTACAAAATGAGCTAGTCGTTTTAGTTCTGAGCATCAATATTTCTGAAGGAGATGAAATTACCTGCTCCAAGGAACATCTGCACTCTCGTGTTCACTGCCACATCATTCACAACAGCAGTGTGTGGAAACAGCCCAAGTGTCCATCCGTGGCTGAACAGATAAAAAAAAATATATACAGTTGTACTCACACACGTACATGCACAATGCAACATTATGCAGACATAGAAAGAAAGGAAATTCTTCCATTTGCAACAACATAGGTAAACCTCAAGGATATTACAGAAAGTGAAGTAAGAAGAAAAAGAAAAAATTATATGGGCTATCACTTTCATGTGGAATCTAGAAACACTGAACTCACACAAACAGAAGATAAATGGTGGCTTCTAGGGAAAGGGAGGTTGTTAAAATAGGGAGAAGTTTTTCATAGGGGCACAAAGTTTGGCTTAAAAAATGGGTAAGTTCTGGAGAACATATGATGTTCTCTTCAAATGTGCAGCATTTGAAGTTTACTAAGAAAGTAGCTCTTAAATGTTCTCACTATAGAAAAAGAAAGAAAAAAAACCAAAAGAAAGTAAAAAGAGGAGTGAGCTGATGGCTATGTTAACTAAGTTGGTTTTGGCAATCACTTCGCAATATAGACATTAGATAGAGCATCACATTACGCCACTTAAAAATATACAACCCTTTACTGTTCAGAAGCTTTTTAAAAGAATGAGGTCCCCTTTGTTGATTTCTTCTGCCAGTTCCTGTGCTATAGAGGTTTTGTTCAAGAATTCTTTCCCTAAGCCAATGTTTTCAAGAGTTTTACCTAACCTGTTTTGTGGCAGGTTCAGAGAGTCTGTTTTAATATTTAGGTCTCTTGTCCACTTTGATTTTAGCTTGTTACATGGTGAAAGAACTAGGTCTAGCTTTAGTCTTTGGCAGGTTCAAGTTTTTCCAGCACCATTTGTTAAAGAGGCTATCTTTCCTCCACTGAGGATTTTCAGCTCTTTTGTTAAAGATGAGGTGGCTCAGTGTATCTGGAGTAGTTTCTGCATCGTCTAGTATATTCCACTGATCCTCCAGTACCATGCAGTTTTTATCATGATGGCTTTAGAGTATAGTTTCAGGTTTGGGGTTGTAATACCCCCCACTATGTCCCTGTTGTTTAGAATTGCTTTTGCTATTCTAGGTCTTTTGTGGTTCCAGATACAAGTTTGGATTTTTTTTCTCTAGATCTGTGAAATATGCTGTTGGGATTTCAATTGGGATTGCATTGAATCCATATAGTAGTTTGGGGATTACAGCCATTTTGATGATATTGGTTCTTCCTACCCAGGAGCAAGGTATGTCTTTCCATTTTTTGATATTATCTTCTATCTCCTTTTTCAGAGTGCTGTATTTTTCAGAGTAGAGGTCTTTTACCTCCTTTGTTAGATTGATTCCTAGATATTTTATTTTTGAGGGTGCTTCCCAATTTCTACCTCAGTGGGTCTACTGTTCGTTTGTACAAAGGCTATTGATTTTTGAACATTGACCTTGTATCCAGCTACGCAACTAAATTTGGTGATTAGGTACAGCAGTTTTTTAATTGAGTTTATAGGATCCTCTAGATAGAATATCATGTCATCAACAAATAATAATAACTTAACTTCTTCCCTTCCCTATCTTCATTCCCTTTTTTTCTTTCTCTTGCCTAATTGCTGTAGCTAATATTTCCAGAACAGAAGTGGTGAGCGAGGACATCCTTGTCTTGTTCCTGAACTTAGTGTGAAAGGTTTCAATTTTTGACCATTTAGTATGATGCTGGCTGATGGTTTCTCATAGATAGCTTTTATTAGTTTGAGATAAAGACCATCTGTTCCAATCTTCTGTGGAGTTTTGAACATAAATGGGTGTTGTATTTTGTCAAACGCTTTTTATGCATCAATTGAAATAACCATATGGTTTTTGTCCTTGAGTCTGTTAATATAATGTATAGCATTTATTGATATACATATGTTGAACCATCCTTGCATACCTGGGATGAATCCAACTTGGTCAGGGTATATAATCTTTTTGATAATTCTCTGTATTCTGTTTGCCAGTATCTAATTGAGGATTTTTTTATCGATGTTCAGGGATATTGGCCTGTATTTCTCTTTTTTGGTTGGGTCATTCTCTGCTTTTGGAATCAGGGTAATGGTTGCTTCCAGGAGTGAGTTTGGGAGTACTGCTTCCCTTTCAATTTCATTAAAGAGTTTGAGAAGTAGAAGCACTAACTTTTCTTTAAAAGTTTTATAGAATTCAGCAGTAAAGCCATCAGGTCCAGGGCTTTTCTTTGTTGGCATTCTTTTTATAAGCTTCTGCACAACAAAGGAAACCACCAATAGAGTGAAAAGGCAACCAACAATGTGAGAAAAAAATCTTTACAAGCTGTTCCTCAGACAAAAGGCTACTGTCTAGAATATATAAAGAGCTTAAACAAATCAGCCCACCCAAATTTAAAGACCCAGTTCAAAAATGGGCATCTGAAATGAATAGATATTTTTCAGAAGAAGAAGTAAGAGCAGCTAAGAGGTATATGAAGAAATGCTCAACATCATTAGTCATTCGAGAGATGCAGATGTGATTTCATCTCACTCCACAAAGAATGGTTGCCATGTCAGAATTAGCCAGCAACAAATGTTGGTGAGGCTGTGGAGAAAAGGGAATCCTTCTCCACTGTTGGTGGGAATGTAGACTCGTACAACCTCTGTGGAGATCAATGTGGAGATTTCTCAAAAAAACTATGATTGGAGGTCCCATTTGACCTGGCCATCGCTCTGCTAGGTATATACACAAAGGAATTAAAAGATTAGTTTCGCAGCAACATATGTACACCCATGTTTATAGCAGCTCAGTTTGTGATTCCTAGGTCTTGGAAACAACCCAAATGTCCATCAACTTGAGACTGGATAAAAAAGGTGTGGTTCTTTTATAGAATGAAGTATTACCCTGCCATTAAAAACTATAAGATTGAGTCATTCATACTGAAATGGATGTACCTTGAGGACGTCCTCATAAGTGAAATAACCAGGTCACAGATGTGTAAATATCGTATCTTTTCTCTGGTATGAGAAAATGAAGTTGTAAGTGAGTTGTAGTATGTATAGTTGATATTGTGAAGTAGAAAATATTTAAAAGGAAAGAGAATGTAAGGATAAATAACTAGGGAAAAATAAATGTGGTAATAGTAAAGAAAAAAGAAAACAAAGATTGTGTATATAGGGGATGGAAGGATGCAGGGTGGGGGGAAAAGGAAAAAAATGAGAGTCAAGTCATGTCATATTCTGGTACAAACTCTCAATGTTGAATGCGATTATGATGTGTATTCATAATGTACCAATAAAGATTTAAAAATATATACAATCATATTTGTCAATCACAAATAAAACTAGAAAAAAATCTAAGCAATTTTTGTTGGAATAAGTCCTTTGAACTGTGATTATTTTAAATACAAAACTTTAATTATAAATAAATGTAGATTTACATGTTCAAACTAAAGTGGCTGATGGTCCATAGTCATGTCAGGGTTACTTGCTTTCCCTAGTGATAAACCCCACTTCCCCCAACTCTGAGATCTTTCATAGTGATTTATTCTCCTCGGTTTTCAGTCCAACAGAATAGTACTTGCTTAAATTGAGGTGTCTTTTTCCAAAGTTTTCAAAACACTACTGATCAGAAGGACTCTTGGTTGAAGTTGTGAACTCAAAGATGTTAAATTCAGGGACACTCTCCACCATATCCTGCACTAATGGTTGCACATATCTGCAAAATAGAAATGAGAAACAATTGGAGACTGTGGAGGATGGAAGAGGAAGTGACAGAGACCAGGACTAGGAGCTGAAAACACTGACTACAAAGGAGAAAGTGAGTGCCTGGTTGTAGCAATAAGGTCCTGCAGAAGTAGTTGCTGTACTGGTTTGGGCCCAGTTCTCCTGAGGTGCTTGCTCTGCTCATACCAGATCTCCAGTGCCTTCTCCTGCTAACTCCAGGCTGCTGACTCCATTCAGATCACATGGTGTAGGGGTGGGGTGATTAATTTTCATGTTATATTCATTATACGAACTTTCCTAATGATCCAGGCCCTTCACTGCACTAAGCAAAAGAAGTTCTGGTGCTTTGAGACCTGGTGGTCATAGCATTCATAGGGAATCCAACAAAAATCAAGAAATTCAGGAAATAGAGCATTCCAGAAAGTGTCACCTCAGTTTGTGTTCACCTTAGGAGTAACTATATCATCTATGAGCTTTGAATGGGCTTAGTCTTTACTATTGAAGCATTCTTCATAGTGAGATGTAAAGAGGAAAGACTTGGCTCTTAAGTGTCCATCAAAAGCTGGTTTTCCAGCACAGTGCTGCTGGGTTGTGGTGGTGGAAAGTCTCTGGGTCACTGTAAGTGTTGCCCTTGAAGGTGACCATGTGATCATGGTTTCTTCTTCCTTCTCTTTTGGTTCCTTGGCCATGAAATGAGTGGATTTTCTCTACCACGTGCTCCCACAATGACTGCTGCTTATCCAGAGGCCTGAGGGAGTCATGAACTGAGGCCTCCAAAGCTGATAGCCCTAGGAAATGTTCTCTTTATTGGCTGATACTCTCTGGTTGACTTTGTGAACTTTTCCTCTTCTAGAAGTAGAGGAAAATGAGACTTTTTTTTTCCTGAATACCTTAGTTACATTTGGTTTATTATTCAAAGAAGTGTTCATTTATGGTGTTCTTGAGTAAATCTAAAAGCTCAAATGTATGTCATGTTTATTGTGCGAGGAGGTGGTCATGACAGGTAAAATTTAACTTGCAGATAGCATGGCTACTCCTTAAGATGCTATGTTTCTCTTTTAAAATGCTGTTGTCAGAGAGGATTTCATAGTAAGTCCATAGCATCTTGGATTAAATCTGCTTTTATTTTCTAAAGCAATTTTTGAAAGTACTAAAATATTACTAATATATTGCTAAAAAATCTCAGATGCTAAGACAATATTCAATCCCTTTTGGTCATGAGTTTTCCCATGACAGTCCTGGTATCTGTAAATAAAGAACTCTTCAAAATATTCTTTTTCACAGGTGATATACTTTAGGATAGTCTTAGTTTATGACTAGTCTTCTTATAAGTTGCTATTGTTATTTCACTCCAGAATAACTGGATGGGACATTAAATTCTATGCTTGCCACTACTAGAGGTGCCACTCCTGAAACTTTATGTGTATGTTCTCAGCAATAACCTCCATGTCTTAAAGTCTGTGATTATGTGCTTATTTCATGGTGCTGTGTCTAATTCAGACATTTCCTTTCGACTTCCTGCTAGTATGATTAAATATTTCACTCATGTCTCTCCCCATCTCTATTCATCATCTCCTCTGAACGAAGACTTTACTTTTTAGTTCCACTGTTGATTACTTTCTTAACTCTCTTTCTTGTTCCATTGATTATGGCTAATTTTGATTTTATACTTTGTAAGATAAAGATATTAGTTTCTCCACACCTTTCTTTGCCTATCTTCTCACTTTGAGCACTTTTACATTATCAAAATTGATAATATTTTGCATCTCTTTATGTGACCAAATGTTAACTTTGTGCTTAATCTATGAATAATGCTGAGTACTGAGGGCCAGTAAGTAGCATTTATTGTCATGTCCAGGTATTTGTTTACTGATGAATGATGTAGCAGTGTGCTACAAATTTAACTCTTTGTTATATAATTTTTTCTGCACTTTTTCAGAATTTCTTCTTTTAAAATTTATAACTTTATCATGTTCCTATATTTTCCAACATCTCAAATGCACTATTCTCTGAGATCATAGCTCTCTTCAGAATCTTGTCTTCTAGAACAATCCACCCCACAGTCCAGACTTCATGTTCAGCATGATTTGGGGTTGGGGCCATTGATACCATTCTGGTTTCTGGAAAGGGTGGAAATAGCAGTGCATGTGGTCATCCAGTCAGTGTAAGACTGACTATAAAATCCCTATAAAATCTCTGAACAAAAAAGGCTCAGGCAAAGTTTTTTGGCTGGCAGCTCCCTGTGCATATTGTCACATATTGTGTCCAAAGGAGGTAGCACTGTTTTTGACATAGGGAAAGAATGAGTAGAAGTTCTAAGTTTGAATTTCTCTTAGAATTTTCCTTTGGTTGGTTTAATCAGATGTGATATGTATAGGTATATGTATCTTGTATCTGAGTGTATATGTACATATACATATATATATACATACATATATATATATACATATATGTGTGTGTGTGTGTATCTATCTATATCTATCTATGTATCTATTCCAACTTCTAACATAATGTATTCATTTTTTGTTACAAAGATTTACCAGTAAAAATAATAGTTTAAAGAAATAAAAAGTAACCTGTATTCATTTTCTGCAATGCACAGTGACTATTCATCTGTAATTTCTGAGTCCTTTCAGAAAGCAATTAAAACTAGAGGTGTTTGAGAAGCTCCTAAACTTCCTAAGGTGTGTGTCAGAAAAGATGATAGTCTCTGACACCATGACCTAAACTCTCACCAGACATTAACTAATTGGATGACATTTCCCACTGTATACAGGGAAAAATCCAATCAGTGTAAAGCTTATGATTTTAGCTCCAAATTTAAAGAAAGTTTCATTTCTTCCTCCTTGAACATTACCAATGTGATAAATAGCTATGAATGTTTACTTAAGTCATCTTGTAATGAGCAGAAAGTCAAGGAGGGCCAAGTGAGAGAACCACAGAGAAATGCAGCTGGAACTCTAGTTGGGCCATATTTCAGTCAAACCCACTCTTAAATCAACCCCTGTAAAGAAATAAATCCCTTTTAAATACTAATTTGTCTCAAACTCTCTGCCCCCCATTGTTGGAAGCATCCTTACAAAGTCACCAATTTGGCTAATATACATTCAAAAGTAATTTCCTAAGAAAGGTTAAAAGTTAAGCAATCTTTGTATTCTTTTTTTTTTTTTTAAGTTTTTTTTTGAGACAAGGTCTCGCTTTGTGGTTCAGGCTGGCCCTTAGCTCAGCCTCAATCTCACATCACAGCAATCCTCCTGTCTCTGCCTCCTGAGTGCTGGGATTATAGGCGTGAGCCACCATGCCTGGCACTGTGCCGTGTGGTACTGGTTGCTGCTGGGGTGAGTCTCCAAACCCAGTACTATAATGTGGATATCGGGGATTGAACCCGGGTCCTTGCGCTTGCAAGACAGGTGCCGGAACCACTGAGCTATATCCCCAGCCCAATGTTTGTATTCTTGTAATGGATAGATGTAGATGTCAAATATCCTCCCAAACTCTCAAGTGTATAGAAGGTGATTGATCAGGGGGGCGCTGTAGTCATCTGTAGTTTCATCCACTAATGTGTTCATAAATAATTGTGCTCTTCAGGGGTGGGACCAGGGTGGAGATGGTATAGGACGAGTGACCTGGAAGGGTGTATTCCTGTTCTCAGCTCCTCCCTTTTCTCTCTGTTTCTTGGTTGCTGTGGGACAAGCAGCTGTCCTATGCTCAGATCCTTCTATCTAGTCATTTCTGCCATGGACACCGCCAACCATAGACTAAAACCACAAATCAAAATTAACCATACTCTCTTTAAGTTGCAGAAATCAGATATTTTGTCCCAGCAATGGGAAAATGTCTGAGACAATCGTGGAATGTTTTTATTTATTCAGCAGTGAATGTAAGGCTTATTTTGCCACATATTTCATTTGAAATGCTTTAATAGAAATAAATTCATTTACTTGTAATAGAAACATTAAAGTAGGGGGCCTGCTAAGATTTTCCTTTTACAGAGAAGGAAGCTGAGACAGAGAGATAAAGGCATTTACCTGTGATCACACAGCAACTCAAGAGCAGATTTAACAGGCTACTGTCGGTAGAAAAGTTCTCACTTTAGCATTCTGCTTTGCTTAACTATCTTCCTTTTTGCTCAGAATCCATCATGATTGATGAAATCAGAGCCTGTTCATCATCCCTCTATCAGTGTACTTTATTCCATTGCTACACCTCAGTTGCGTTCAGGATATCTTCTTTCTTGTTAGTATTCTGGAATTTCACAACATTTGTCTCTTTTATTTCACTCTGGTCATATTTACTAAGTCTTTTGAAATGAGAGACTCACATACTCATTTAACCATGTAAGATACTCTAATCTTTTCTTTACACATTGTTTTAATTTTAACCTCCCTCGATATCTTCTTTTGAATTCTTATTAACCACATACTGAATATCTTATGATTTTTTCATTTATTAAATCATTTATCATGTTGTGTCACTGATTTTCCATTTAACTCCAGAAATCTTTATTGCATACTTTGAATTTTAGTGAAAGATACAGAAAAAAGAGAAATTGAAAAATAAGTAATGTAACTGAAAGAGGTAATGATATAAAAAAAGCATGATGTTTAGGAGTATTTGTGCTTTTATTTCACAACTGTGAAATTTTTGATACTTTATCCATTAATCTGTGAGGTGTTTTATTTTAGCAAGAGTAGTTTACCTTTCAAAAGCTCCTTCTTGTTCTGTTTCGAAAATAGCTAGTTTTGTTTTCTGAATGTAACATATCCTTGCATGTTGATGCTACAGAATGAATATTTGGGCTCGATACCTCTTCTATGTTGAAAGCCTAATCCTCAGCGTGACGGCATTTGGATGGATCTTTGGTATTGGACGAGTGAGCTGGAAGGGTGTGTTCCCGTCCCCAGCTTTCCCCTTCTCTCTCTGTTTCTTCGTTGCTGTGGGACAAGCACCTGTCCTATGCTTAGGCCCTTCTACTTAGTTATTTCTGCCATGGACACCGTCAACCATAGACTTAAACCACAAATTCAAAATAAATTCAAATGAATTATTGAAAATCATTGGGTCATAGGAACATTGCCTTCACTGCAGGATTATTATCCATATAAAACTAGACAGATGGAGCTTATTTCTTCTGTTCTAAGAATGCAAGAAGAAGTCAGCCTTTGCACACCAGCAAGAGTCCTCCCCAGAGCTGGATCATGCGGATGCTCTAATTCTACCTCCAGAAGTGGCAGAAACAAATTCCCATTCTTTCAGCCACTCAGATGATGGTAATCTATAAATTCAGTACCAAGTGAGTCAGAAAATTAGACTCCAAGTCTTTGAGGTAGAAGTAAGGGAATTACAAAATTTCCGTCAGTCCCTAACTTATCTCTGCTTGCTGTCTTTGTTTTCCTTCATTCCCTTATTCCTTTTGTCTTATTTTCTGTTTCATGTTTCTGGTATTTCTCAATTGCCTTAGCTTTCTGTTTAAATTTAAGAGTGAGAACACAGAAAGACAGGCTGGGAGCTTGAATGTGTGTTTAGGGGTTGTTAACTGGTAGGCTATCCTATAAAATGAGAATTTTCTCTGGCATACTAAAATTCATGTCAGCCACCTTAAATTTTTATGAATAATTTGTTTAATTTGTTCAGACAATGCCCTTCTCATTTTATTATGATGGGCCATGATTTTAGGCATTTGCACCTTTCTGTATAGAGAGGTGAGGAAGTGAGATCAAGGTGATTCCATCTAAGTTACCTCCTATTGTCTCCCCCTCCTCTTAGCCCCATTTTTCACCTTCATGACCACCTAGGCACATCACAATGAGAACTCTGGTCCCCAGGTTAGCACCCTCTTTGGGTCGTTGTGTCTTAAGAGGGCTGCAGATGGTTTTTCTTTCTTCAAATGCTTTAAGCCTCTAGAATTTGCAAGATCTCTCATCTTATGTCCTCTATACTTATTTGTTATTATCTTTTGGACCATAAATGTTTTGAATTCTTAGAGGGAAGAGAATAAAAATTTATATCCTTAGTTTACTATCAGATTCTTAAAGTTATTTTTAGAAGATGGTATATTCCAAGCATGGGCTACGAGTTCAGGAACACAAAGGAATGGTCATGAAACAGTAACTTTTGGTGCAAAAATGATTGAGAGCCAAATCTGGAAAAAAAAAAAAAAAAGAGTTTTTCCTGGGCAGGAAAAAGTGGTTTGAAGTGATTCATTATTTTCAAGAAGGCAATTATCTTACACTGAGTTGTCTCCCAAGTTCCCAAATTCACATGTTAAAGCCCTGATTACCAGAGTGACTATATCTGGAGCTAATTATTTAGGAAATAATTAAGGTTAAATGAGGTCATCAGGGGGTCTACTTTTATAGAACATGCTTATAAGAAGAGGATTCTTAGTCAGGTGTGGTGCATGGCTTAATCCTAGATCTTGGGAGGCTGAGGCAGGAGAATTATTGTGAGTTTGAGGTCATCTTAGGATACATAGAAAGTTAAGGTCAGTTTGAACTGCCTTGTGAAACCCTGTTTCAAAAAAAAAAAAAAAAGAATTTTAAAAAGAGATTCTCTCTATCCTCTGTCTTGTGGGAATGTAGTAGGAATACAGTGCCTGTGAGCTGGAATCTTCCCCAGGAATTTAGCTGCCATTTTGATTTTTGGATTTCTCAGCCCCACAACTGTAAGAAAATTACTTCTGTTATTTATAGAATAAATAATACTGCTATGGATTATAGGTAGAGGTTGTATCTCTTAAAGCTTCATGTGCTCATAGATGGGGGTTTTCAGAGCTGGCTGGATCTAGGTTGTGTGACACTAAAGTAGTCCACTGATTGGAATGATCATAGTCTGGGTATGGATGGAGCAATTTACTGAAGATAGAAGCCCTGTCCTTGGCATGGGTAGCATTATCTAATGGGGCTGCAACCTGGATACAATAAAAGAGAAAGGCAGGCTCACTGCTTGTTGTTTCCTGCCTACCCTGCCATGGACTGTGTCTCCCTTGCGATGTCCATCCACAGTGCCACGCTGCCTTGGAGCCCATGGACTTTAGAAACCTCTATAAAACTCTGAAACTGAGTCAAAATAAACCTTTACTCCTTAACTTATGACTGTCAAATATTTTGTCCAGGAAAAAGAAAGACTCAGGCAATGATATTTTGTTCCACATCCCAAGCTGACAAAGACACAAATAACCAATAGAAAATTTGGGGGACAAATAACAGTTGAAGTTGCTCGTGTTTTTCCTGAGATTGGTGGTTCGCTTTATGAAATCACTTTGAACTTGAACTAAGAGACCCCAGAATGAAATTTTTGCTCTCATGTTAACCTGAATGACATCAGGCTGTCAATTAACTGACTGGACCACAGTGTTTTCATCTATAGAATGGAGGTAATAATTCTTACTTTGATTCTTGGTGTATCAAACAACCATTTATTGTAATCAGTTATTTATTTATGAGTGATTTATTGACAGATCTATAACCTTGGTAGTAGAGTCTCAAGCCCCAAAAGATAAATAAATACTAACAGGCGTGGCCAGCATGGTGCCTGGTATTCAGCAGGTACCCACTAAATTCAAACATAAAGTGAGTATGTAAGCAGATGGTTGTAAAATTCTATGGCTTTTTGACTGTGGTCCCCACAGGGAGGTTCATGGATATCTTAGCAGCAGGCATTCTTTGAAATGTTTGAAGTTCCTGTTGCTGGTTTTCCCTTGGTCAGTCTGAGGCAGTGGCCCTGACATCACCAGTGCCAGGTTACAAACTCAATCTTCTGCATTGCTAGAACCCCTACCTCTAACTAATACTTAGCAATGTTAATGAAAATGATCTGGCTAATATTTCTATCTTCACTTATAGACAGATCTAGAGAGCACTGATTATATATGAATTATGTTTATTCCCAGTACTTAGTCCCTTTGCCCATCAAACAGTAGGTATTTGTTTTACAAGAAGTTTTTGCTATGCCAGAGGCTTAGGAGTTCTGCTTTCCTACAGCTGGCTTGTTAAAACTGCCTGAAATTCTTCTATCCTCATTCATCTCTCTGCATATGTCTAGGACAAAGGGTCTCATTTCTATTTCCACTGACTTAAATTAGATCAGACTGTGTGACTCTGGGGCCATGTTGCTGCCATTTTCAACTTTATATTTGATGTGAATTATGGCACAAGGGGGGATTTTGATGAGATTGTTGAAGAAGCTACATGTCTCATCTGTGGCAGCATCCAGCTCCATTGTCATAGACCACGTTGAACACAACTTGCATGCTCTTGACCTTTAATCTGAGTCTGGAGATGAAAGCCATGTTGACACCATGCTTTGTCAGCCATTCTCTCAAAGGACATCCTGAGCTAGTGATATAATTTTCTGCTGTGAATGTAACACAAAAATCTGTCCTTGTTCTCTCAAGGAAGTGAAAACAGCAACCATTTCAGTTCTCACTTTCTTACAGTGATTTCGAGTTTCTTAATGGCAAGTGGTACAAGATGTTAGCTTCTTGGATAATTAGACCCTCACTCTTCAGAGTCTACAAGGTAGTTTAGAATTTATCAGTCTCTCTGTCTTGCTGAGAGTTTCAGATCATTTCAGATAGTTCTAGTAAACTAGCCTCTTTCATTTTTGATTCATTTATTTATCAAAGATTGTAGAGAAACATTCTCTGTCAAGTAAAGTACAAGCCTTTGACACTGAAGCTCACATTTTAGTCAATGTCCTTAAGCTACTAATTTGAAAAACATGACATGTGACTAATTTAACATTAACTTCTAAGTAGCTTGTTTATATCATCTAATTATAAGTATATATATCAGATATAAATATGTTCATATATGTATATAGTTATATGTGTATATATGAGGTGTATAGTATCTCTCTCTATATTGCTAATACTAATACTACACAATAATGTGTGATCTTTCTGTTTTAGCACTTTTGCAAAACTAGCCTGATTCTCAGAAACTCTGAGGGGTCTTAAAGATATATGTGATATTTCCACATGATGAAAATAGGTTTTACACAAATTACTATGTAAGGAAGCAACAGAGCTAAGCTAGGCTGGTTCTTGATGTGGCATTCTTTAGATGGGAGACCCTTTCTCTCAAGAGATTTATGGTTTGTACACACTATTCAGTGACCACAGCATGACAATGTGCAACTAACTATGTTCTCCTCATGACTTAAATGCAGCTGATCTTCAAAAATAAGACAGTAATTCTGGCTGGAGTTGTTGAAGAGCTTCATGGAGAAGAAGGTCTTAAAGAAGGTAACTCAAGAGTAAGGCAATAAAATTCATATTCCTGATCAGCATGAAAACATAGTCCAGAATATCAAGCTGATCACCATAGAGCTTCAATCTATAGTTATCAGAAACACATCAAATACCTCTGAGTAGTAAGTAGATTGCTACAACAGTTTCATAGGGACAATTTCTAGGAAGGTCTGAAGTGAGAAGACTGTGGAGATTTTGAGTTTTATTGTGTTAGGCAGTGACACCATGCCACTGGCTCTTTCCAACTGCTTTTTTCTTTTGCAAACTCCCTTCCACCCCCATTTGAGAGCATCTGGGACTGGCTCTGGGTGCTGGGGCTGCTCAGATCCAGAGAGAGGACATGCCTGGGTCTCTGCCTTGTGAGTCTCTCTCATCTAGGGCAGTACACTGAGGTCCACCTGTCTTGGCCTGACATGTGATTGTGCCACCCTCTTTGTCTATAAATGCCAAGATAGCAGAGCATTTGGAGAGTCCTGTGGAGCTGCTCTGAGCATCCAGGCTAATTTACTGGCTGATAGGTTCTAAATCTATCGGTACTGACAAATATGACAAATAGACAAGCTCCAGCACAGTTTTGGTGGGTCTTGATGCAAATGAATCTTAGCAGGATCTTTTAAAAATTTAATATTGCAGGATTTCCCCAATATTAGTACAGTCAGCTTAATTTTTCCCCTTAAAGATAGCAATTTAATATTCTTGAACTCTGGAAGCATTTGTGATATGCTCATTTGTTGAAGAAACTGCTAAGCCTATATTTAAGTAATCTTTCCTTTTTTTTTTTCTTTTGTAAACTTCTGTGAGAAGTTATCATTTGTACCATATGGAGATGAGGCGACTGAGGAGGCACTGAGGTAAGCAATCATGGTATTGCAGTCTTGAGGGGAGAGCATGCAACTGAACTCATGGAGGACCTGTGCAAAGGCCTCCCTAAAAGGCATGAGGTTCTGTTTCATTCCCATGGAAAAGAGTGGTTGTATGATTTGCAGAGGTGACCAGGGACCTCTGACAGGTAGTGAACAAGGGCTGGGGGCCACCAGGCTACCCTGTAGAAATACAATCACTGAATTAGGTAGGAAAAATGGTGGTCTAGAGAGAAGACACCAGTTAGGTGGTGTACTAGTGGGATTTAGAGAAACAGACTCAACAATGGTGGGATGAGTATGTGAGTGTGTGAGAGAGACAGAGAGACAAAGACAGAAAGAGAGAGAGAGAGAGAGAGAAATAGAGAGAGAGAACTTCAGGGAGTAGGTTTATGTGATTTCCAGAAAGGAGCTGACAAATATGAAATCTATAGGACAGATGAGTAGACAAGGACTCTAGAAAGAGCTGATAATGTTACATCTGAGTTCAAAGGTGGATTGAAGGTAGAAGTTCTTTTTCTTGAAAGACCTCAATCTTTTATCTCTTAAAGCCCTTAACTAATTGAATAGGCTACCAGATAATATGGAGGATAACCTATTTATTTCATGTCTACAGAATCTGCTGATTTATTTTTATGGTATTGAGGATTGAACTCAGGGCCTTTATTCTGAGCTATATTCTCAGCCTTTTTTTTTTTTTATTTTGAAAGGGAGTTTCACTGAGTACTTAAACTGTCTAGATTGAGCTTGAACTTACAGTCTTTCTGCTTCAGCTTTTCAGAGTTCTGGAATACATATGTGTCCCACCATGCCCAGCCTAAATCTACTAATTTTGAAATGCTCATCTCATATTAAAGGTATCTTTATAACCTCATAAAGACCAGTATTTCATCAAATAAATGGAGAGCATGGCCTAGCCAAGTTGATATATAAAACTGACTAGTGAAGAAGCTGTGGAATACTTTTTCTTCCCAATAGAAGAAGAGGAAGGACTGTGGCAAAATATAATTGAGCAGATTTGTTGAGCTATTGGATGTCAGTTCTGAACATAGGATGCAGGGATTTCTAAGACACACATTTTTCTGCCAATTTAGCCATAGGTATGATTTAACATCTCACCCCTCTTCCTTCTGAGCACATTGATTTTACCCTTTATGGAGAAGAAATAAGGTAAACAATCTGCTAGGGACAAAAGACAAAGATGTAATCAGAACACATTTTGTGCCTCCATGTTCTTACAATTTTCTCAGGTTTCTGTATTTGCAACTTTGCAAAAGAGAATAAGAACTACTTTGCATGTTGATCCTTGGTTTTTACAATTTATTTTTGATTGACTAATCATGTATCACATATAATATATTATTTTCACATATATAGAGGGACCTATAAAAATATATTTCTTCCTATTTCTCAAGCTTTCCAGTTAACAAAGGCAAGTAAGTATGGTGTAGAATGCAAACCAAAAAATAAACATCACCCTTCAACCTAGCTTTCATTGTATCTTCCAATACCTTTCCCTGCTTCCAGCACTGCTCTGTCATTGGGGTGCATGCTGGTTGGTTCCCACATACTAGTAACCCTAAGATAATATCTGACTTTTGACCCCCTGTTGTATAACACAAAGCCTCATTTACTTGCACAAGGGTCATGCTGAATGATTCTGTACATTTCCTGAAAAAATTGAATCTCCATAAACTCTTTTGTCCCATTCCCTAAGAGATTTGCCAAAGTTATGGTCAGAATGACAAGAAAAGGAGCTAGAAAAAAAGAAGGTTCTTTGGGGAAAGATATACTTTAAAACGTTTAGTATGATGTTATATGGGATTCCACATCTGGTTTTTCACATTTATCATGCCAATAAAACATGCACCTGTTAGTTTTTCAACACAAGCCATATTTCTCATCTGTCTCGCCTGACCTTGTCACAAGACATTTCCCTTTTAGCACTCACTTGGATTTTTGTACTGAATAGAAGTTGGAAGTGATTGGAAAAGAAGGCAATTTCTTTTGAAATCTCATATATGACCTATTTGTCTCCTTATGGAATATAGGGAAGATTTGCACAAAAGAATCAGAAATATTTCCATAAGTATAAGAAGACTAGATTCATCTGAATGATTATATATATTTTATATAAATGTATACATACATTCCAAAAAATATTATACAGATATAATTATGTAGATTGTTTGGGTCTGGAGATTGAACGTACCTTGTGGGAGGGACATAATGAAAGGTAGAACATTTCCTAGCTACTGGTATTTTTTCAGTCTTTCATTTATTTTTATTTTTCAACATAAAAAAGGAAATGGTAAGAGGATGATGTTCATCATCTAGCTTTACAAAGGGATATATTTGTTTCTTCTATAATCTTTTCACTTTCCCAAGTCTCATTTCACTTTTTGAAGAAAATCCTAGACATCATAACATATATGAAATAAACACACACACATATATACTATTTTAGTACAAATTATTGTCACACTTCAAATAAGACATGTTAATATCATTAAATATTTAGTTAATACTGATATTTTTGATAATATTATTCAAATTAGACTTCAAACAGGACCTGATTAACGTATGTGGTTGATATTTCTTATGTCTAAAGTCCTATCTTTTTTTTTATCATTTGGTGGAAGGAAATGGGTTGTTACAGTTTGTTTTCTGTTGCTATAACTAAATAATATAGATTGGGTAATTTATACAGGATAAAGGTTTAGCTGATTCCTGATACTGGACAATGGAAAGTTCAAGCTCATGTAGGTGTATTTACTGAGGCTCTTCTTGTTGGCAGGGACTCTGCAGAATCCTAGGGCAGTGGAAGATGCCACCTGGGGAAGCAGAGAAATTGTTAGTTCATAGTTGTCTTCCTTCTCTTCTAAAGCTACTAACATAGTCATAGGGGCCCTACATTCTTGACCAGATCTAATGTTAATTATCTCCTACTGGCCCAACTGATCTTGTTTCTTAAAACCTATTCATGGGGATTAAATTCCAGCATAAATTTTGGTGAGAACTCTCTTAATGGAAGCCATTTGTCCTATAGAGATATTAATATTTGTGACTGTGTTACCAAATCCTAAATTATTGTATATTTTCCTGGCTTCCTTTTCATGATCCACCCCCCCATTTGTATTTTTTAGAATCTAGTGATCTAGAGACTTAATCAGACTCAGGTTGATTATTAGGTGGGAATGTTTCATGCATTATGTGGTGAGTGTTGTATTGCCTCATATTAACTGGCACATACAGTTTTCCTGCTGATATTAAGATGGATCTAGGGGGTGGTAGGGTGGGTAGGGCTATGGGAAAAAATGAGAATTAAGTTGTGTCTTATACTGGTACAAATCCCCGTTGTGGAGTGCAATCATGATATGTATATATAATGCACCAATAAAGACTTCGATTAAAAAAAAAGATGAATCTGTGGGTTTTGATGTTGTCAGGCTGATCCAGCTTTATAAATTCTTTGTTAACAATCATAAATGACTATTATTACCTAGACCTATTTTTGGTGGTGTTTTTTTTTTCACCAGAGATTGTCCAAAGGTGATATTTTATCAGTTGCTGTTTGGTCACTGGGAGAATCAAGTTTCCTAAATGTGTTGAATGTGATCAGGCTTTTAAATATAAAATGAAAGAATTAATATTTGCAAAAGATGGAACATAATCAACTCTGTTATTACCAAAATGGAAATTTCACAGCATTGATGATTTCTTAAAGCAATAGTATGACTTTCCAGGACTTGAGGGAAAGTTCTAGAACATGAGTGTCCAATTCTATGAATAAAACCAAGGACAAAATAATGGGAAATTAGATGACCATTGATTGAAGTTAAACCTGGATGTTAGGTCCACATGTCAAGGAAAACAGCTACTGAGTTAAAATAAACCACAAAAAAAGAAAAAAAATTATAACTGAGGACTCAGCTGTTAATTCAATTTCAAAGTGAATTCAAGTAAGTTTTAAAAATAAGTATAAAACTGTCCTTATTATTTTCATTCTGACTTGCCACTGTTTTATCTCCAAAACAAAGGAAATTTTATTCTGTATTTTAAAAAATCATGGTCTAAAATACATTCCCATAGTAGAATATATAATGCATACAGTTCACATGAATGTTATCATTCTGACCGGTTTCAGTAATTGTGGTTCATAAATACTCATTGCTTTAGAATTGTTCCTCACGGTTTATTTTCCTGATCTTGTGAATTTTCCTTTGTATATGGTAGCTGTCTGTGTCTTCTTTGGCCAACAAGGAGCCAAATCCACTCTCAATGCTACTCTTCCCACCTGGAAGTTCTTAGAGATGGGCCAGCACTATGATCACTATGTGACACTCTCGGCACAGGTTTGCATCTGTAGTGTTGGAGTACTTGGATTGTTTACTCTGATACTGCATAAGTTGGGGTGTTGATAATGAAACAAAGAAAAGCTATGTCGACCTCTTAAAATTTTATGCTGTTGCACACTTTAATCTATTAAATTTTTCTCATGTCTGTGTGGTTGGAGGAAATGTATGAATATTAACAAATATCACTAAACTCTTACTCTTGCAGATATTTTCACATAGGCTGTTTTTACATTATCATAGAACTATATTTGGTATCTACTCACTCTGGAGTCAAGGAAATAGAGACTCAGAGCCTTGAACCGGGCAAGTTCAATCAGCAAAGAGGGACAGTTGCAATTTCAACCCAGAGATTTCTGTGTGGCTCAAAGGCCAGCTTTTCCCACTAGATCACCTACCTACTACCTTGCCTAGCAAGCGGATGAGCTCAGTTTTCAGAAAATGCACTCTATCATCATCACCATCAAGCCTACATTTCGGTAATGCCTGGATGTTGCCAGATACTTTTTTCTTTCCTTTTGAAAAATCCACGGTCTAGTAGATACATCTGACAAGAAGATCCTCCCTCCCTGGTTTGTCCTTTCATTGAAAGTATTATAGAATGTAGAACTGTATAAAATAGTAGTAACCTGGTATGGTGTGAGGTGAAGTGGAATTCTGTAAGGTCTGGCCCAAGCAGAAAGTCAATACATTAAAAGCCAGAAATCACCAAGGAGTAGGTGTGCTTGGAAATTCAATACAGTAATAAGTAACTCGGTACTCTGTTCATGAAAGATCCCTTATTGTCCACCAAAAAATGTTAATGTACTGTCCCTTGGTGTCTGTTAGGCCTGCATTTTAAAATATTCACATAAAAGAAATCAACAAGAGAACTTTTCTCTTCCTCAAATTTAGATACACAGTCTCAGTGATACTATCAAGGCAAAACACTGTGGGATTATTTAAGAAGACTGGACACTTGTAAAATAAAAATAAAATTAAGTACATTTGAAATATGTGTTTTGTGTGAAATTATAAATGCAAAATTATATATGAAAATTTCAAGTTAAAGTGTATTTTTCTCTTGATGCCAACTTTTGTCTATGTCAAATTAGTGCATTGCTAAAAATCAGGAAATTGATAATCACACTTTCACATGATTTTCATTTCGTAGCTTTCTATAAACAGGTACCAACCTACCTTCATTATGACTCCTTATAACACCACATGTTTGTTAGGTGTCTCCCTACACATAATACTAAGCTTTAGTTAAATAGTGGGAAAATATTGAAAAATACGAAAAATTACTTCCTTGTCCTGGATTATTTATCACTATTAAAGATACATGAACAACCAATTTTAGTACTGTGTTTTAAGTATTTGACACTTTTAATGCATGTAACAGAACCATCTGATATAACCTCTGGCCAGAGTGAAAAGTGAGTTCCCAGACAGCTAGTAAGAGAAAGTGGCAAAGGTAAGAAGGGGCAGCTTGGAGTTAGATGAGAGGATGGGGATTGTGGGAGCCAGTGCACAGCATCTAGGAAGATCTAGAGTCTAGAGAATTCACAGGTTATTTGACCAATTCAAGGACAGTCAGGAAAGTGGGCCTGAAGACAGGGTAAAGTGTAAGGACGTTGAAGAGTTGAGTCAGAGAAATCGGGAACAGCCTGATAAGCCACATTCAGATCATTGGACTCAATTGAGGGCAATTGGAAGGAAACAAAGGAAAAGGTTCATTTTGTGTTGTCAGATGGGCCATGGGTGGGAGATAGATGCAGCAGGTAACCAGGTGGGAAGCTTTGAAATAATCTAGATGGCTGATGTTGGTGGCTGTCTACAGAGCTTGCAGTGTCCAGATGATGGCCAAAGTTGATATGCTTAATAGATACTGACTAGAAATAATTGGCAGGGTTCAGAGTTCATTGAGTTAGGACAGAGCAGGAGAAAGAGATCAAGGATGCTGCTCAATTTCTGGTCTTGCAGCTCAGTTAGTGACAAATCAAGAATATAGGGGGAAGGGTGCTCTCAGGGAGTTGGTTTCTGGACATGTTTGAAGTCCTGAGAAATCTGGGTTTCTCACTTGCTGGTATGTGCCACACTGCACTTGTGAAATTTACGGTGTGGATATGATTTAATTTGTCCCCTCCACAGGTTTATGTGTTAAAGGTTTAGTCCTTGGAATTATTACTTGTTTGTTGGGTCCATGAAGGGGTGAAGCCTAACATTAGGCCCTGACATAATTGGGGATGTGAGATGTTTCTCTGTGACCAGATGCTTTAGCTGTTACTGCAAGAATGGTGTTATAAAAAGAGCAAACCTGGTGCCTCCACTCTTTCTGTGACTCTGGCTTGAAATGTAATTGCATCCTTGCTCTGACACACACTCTCCATTGCTATTGTGCCACAAGGTGATACAGTCAGGAAACATTCATCACCTTGTGAGCTTCCCAGAGATAATGTAAGTTTTAATTCATTAAAGAGTTTCATTGAGATATAATTTATATGCCTTACAATTTACACATTTACAGTGTGAAATTGGATGGTCATTATCATATTCACTGTATGTACAACCATCACCACAATCAATCTCAGAACATTTTCTTCACCTCAAAAAATTTTGAAAGCTAGGTGAGGTGCACTGATCCTATAATTCCAGTACTCAGGAGGCTGAGGTAAGAGGATAGTGATTTTGAGGCCAGGTTGGGCTATATAATGTGTTCCTGCCTCAATAGCAAAACTAAACAAATGGAAAACACAAAGAGAAACCCTTACTTAGTTATTATCCTCCAATCCTTAAGCCCTTTAATCTATTTTCTATATCTATAGGTTTCCTTCTTCTGGACTTTCATATAAATTTGGAATGGTGCATTATGTGGATTTTTATGCTGGGTTCTTCTATTTAGTATAATGATTTTGAGGTGCATAAATATTATAATGTGTATTGGTACTTTATTTCCTTTTATAGTGCTATGACTTACATCTAGATGTCTTTGCAAAGCCTCTTGCACTCATAAGTGGAACTTTTCAGATAAGATATGACTGAATTTAGGGTGTATGGCATTGATTAAGGGTATGTGGTAACTAAATTAGTCCATGAATGGCTCGTCCTGAGTGTGGATAACAGGAAAGCCCTCCCTGGATATAATAGCACAAACCAATAGGCTTTTTATTGCGAATAAAATAAAAGGAAAAAGAAAGTTCACTGTATGCTGACTCCTGTCTACCATGCTATGGACTGTTTCTTCTGTGCTATGCTATCATACCTTGGAGCCAGCTGATTGCAGATTGAAATCTCTACAAATTGTGAACTAAAATAATCCTTTCCTCCTTTAATTTGTGGATGCTGGATACTTTGTCTCAGCAGTGAGACAGTAACTAAGACATAAGCAAGATAATCTTTCATTGTGTGTGAGTGTGTGTGTGTGTGTGTGTGTGTGTGTGTGTGTGTGTATGTGAGTGTGTGACATTTTGTTTATCCATTTGCCTGTTGATAGAGATGGAGGCTGTTACTAGATTTTTTCTATTATGAGTAATACCACTATGAATGTTTACATATGCAGAGACTGATATTTATTCCCTTATTCACTTGTGTGCTATCAAGACTAGAATAAAAAAGAATTGACTTTTCTTCCATTGATCGTTCAGAGGGGATCCCTCCAGGTCAGAGTCTGCCTGCTCTTCTTCATCAATTCCTTGATGCACATGACCCTTTCTTACTCTCTTTAGGTATCCTTAAAAGGTAAAAAATTGATTCCTTCCAGGTACTGCTCTGGAGGTGGCCAGACTTTTCATCATTCTAGTCCAGCTCTAATTCAAACCACATGTTCTTTAAGTGTGTGTAAATAACTGATAAATTCCCATATTGTTAGAATGAGACTTCAAACCCAAAGATTCTTTTGTCTTTTTTAAGAAGAATATTAACCCAAGTGAATCTTTTTATGAAAGAAAACTTTTAATTGACTTTGAGGAGATTCTGTCAGTATAACCAACCTGTAGTCTGTGGCTTGGACGCCCCTGACTTCCCTGTGCCTCACTGAGTGGAGAAGAATTATCCCAAGTTAGATATTAAAATATAGTTAGTATCTAATTTTTAAGGGAAGTGTGGTCAAATTTCTCTGCTATGCTACTTTACATCACCTGTTCTTCTCTCTGTGTGTTTTATCTTCCCTTATCTTTTTTATAAGAATATAGGTGATTGCATTCATGGCACATACAGATAATCTACAATAAGCTCCACATCTCAAGCTATTTAATGCAATCATATCTCCAAGGACACTTTCTCAAATAAGGTAGATTTGTAGGTGCAGAGATCAAGAACTGACATGATCCAGTAGAATTTTGGGGTTGGTGAAAAGCAGACTGATATTATCCTTCTTATTTAAAAGTTTAGGAGATAGAGGTTCTAAGAATTTGTGTAACTCTTAAATAGGATATTTTCTAGTGATGTACAAAGGACTAAAAATATTGCACAATTTTCTTTAATTTTTGTATCTTCCTCAAGGAGCCTGGAGGTCATATGGTGAGTGGCCCATCTCTCTGTGATCCTGGGCATCCTGGGAAGTGAGTATCCTTCGAAGGCATAGCACAAAAACTGCCCCTTAAAGTTGACTTGCTAAGAGAGATATCAGCCTATGTAAGACTTTTTGGTACTATTAGGAACCTGGAAAAACCCTGGTCTGGCATGGAAATTTGGACTTAACTTTGTCATGCATGAGTTGTGCGAGATGCAGAAAGTTTCCATGACTTTCTGTTACCCAGATTACTTGTGTTTAAGACAAGAGGTTGTATCAGAATACAATATGCTGAAAGATAAACATCGTTCATTGAATATCTTCAGTGTGCCAAGAATATCTATGCTAGACTGGTAACTTGGCTTACATTATTTCATGCACTTCTTGCAAACAACCCAATGAGAGGCATATAATTACTGTCCTTGTGTTTTACTGTGAAGATTTGGAGAGGTTACATGATTTGATTAATAGCACAATGTAAGAATGTGGTGGACCCAAATGTGATCATATCTGTTTGTCTCAGTGATCTGATGGTGTGACTCTCAATTTTCTTCCTACACTTATCCATACCACTGTGCTGGCATAGCTTAGGGATCTGCTGCTGTCTATCAGGTCAAATTTCATATGACATAACTCATTTGTCTCTATTGTACTAAAAGAAAAATACATGCAAGTTAGTTTTTGTTCATAATATTATGTGATAGAGATACTACGTTGAGTCAGGTCAGGAATCTGGAAGAAAAATTCTACTATGTTAATAAAGCAGAAAGGTAGCAAAACCTTAAAACAAAAGCAAGCAATGGTTTGATTTTATCAGTTTGTGTTCAACAAGTACTTGTGGTCAATAAGTGCTAAATTCTTTGTCTTCAGAACTTGAGGGAGCTTTGTGGAATCATAGAATATCAGGGCTGGGAGAAGCCCTGGAGACAATGTACTGTCAACCTTACATTTTCATTCTAAGAAGGAGTGGTGTAATTGAGTGAAATTCATTTATTCAGCAAACATTTAATGAGACCCTACTATGTTTCAGTTATGGTGCCAAGTGCCAATGTACAGAAATGAAACAGCATGACCATTGTTTTAAGATCTCCGTGGCTAATGGGTAAAACAAGCTCGTAAACATGTAATTTCAAGGAACACAGTAAACACTGATTGTGTTGAGAATTCTATGAGCGCTGAGTGAGTCAGTAGGGACTTATGTTCAAGTTAAAAGAAGAAAATGGGAAAAGACAAACTAAGCAAAGGAAACAGGATCCCAGATGGGTCAGGTATATTCAGAAAAGAGTGGTAAAAGGTTAGTGGGGGCTGGAGTCTGGTGTGACAGATGGCCACAGAGGCTGTTATGGACTTCCTCAAAGTCGAATAAACTTCTGATCTACAGATACAAGCATTTCAGTTTTTACTTGTCAGCTTTCTCATTTTATACCCAATGTTCAAAAGTTAAAGGAGGAAAGGCTTAATTTGCTCAAGAGTTGCAGTTCATGATCAACTGGCTGGCTCCAAGGTAGAGGATATAGTAGTGAAAAGCTGTTTAGTCATGGCAGGCAGGGAGCAGAACAGGAGAGCAGGGCAACAGCAGGAAGACATAAGGATCAGACATACCTACAAGGATGCTCTACCATCCCTCAGGCAAAACCCAACTCCAATCAAGTTGAAACTCTACCTTCACTGCTGCATTTCCCTCCTTTTCAATTTGCTCCCCCAAACACATTTCCTCCTCATCTTCCTGTTAGGAACCAGACGATATAGCAGAAGATGAGCAGAAGGTGAAGAAGTTTCCTTAGTATTTACAACCACTCCCCATCACCCAAATTACCACTTTCATTTTGCCTCCTATCAGATTAATGGTGACAGCTTCTCACTGAGTGAGTTCCAAAGATCATGAGTGGATCCATCTCACTGGTATTTTTGTTTGCAGCCCATATGACCTTTCTCTGTTATAACCTTCAGCTTTTCCTGGGAGGCATTCCACATTCTTGGGATCTCCAACTTCTTAGGGTCCTCTCTATACTTTTGGCTTCATTCATATAGTTTTCATGCCATATATACTCAGAGGCTCTTTGTCTAATATTCCAGGCCTTCCTTTGAAATTGGGGTGAAGATCTCCCTGACCCCAGAATTTTTACATTTTATATTCTGGTAACACCAGCAGCATGTGGAGATGCCAAGATCTTCTGTCAGTGGAAGCAGTAGCCAGGACCCTTTGGACTGTGGCCATAGCAGTCTCTAAATGCCTGAGCATGGTGAAATAAATCCTCAGAAATCCCATTCTCTGGGTTACCCTTCTCAAGCAGGAGTCTCTGAGACTCTCTTCTCAACAAACAAAACAAAAGCCAAAGCAAAAGGTTGATGCTTTTGCACTTTTGAGCCTGTCATGGGCAATGTCTTCCTGATTTCTGAGATGCCCTGATGTCATCATTCTTCTTGTCCTTGTACTAAGTACTTGATTTCTTTTTAATGCTATTGTTAGTGCTTTAACAATTACACATTCTTTGGTCCCACTGGACATGTAGTTACATACTGCTGGACCAAAATTTAAATTTTTCTGTTCTGCATTTTGCTTCCAATTCTTACTATGCATCTGACTGAAAGCATCAGATACACAATAGGCACACACTGAATGTTGGTTTGGCCATATTCAAATTTCTTCAATCAAATTAATCAGTCTGCCAGCCTTAATCTCAATCTCCTGCAATATATTAGGACATGGGAAAAATGTCAGCAAAACAGTTTTGTTTTTGACAGAGTGTAACACACATGGCCTACAGTTGAACTTCTTTTAGAGTCCTTATTCCCAACCAAAACCTCCTGATCCTAATCTTTACTGTCAACATTTCTGTCACCATTCTTGTCTTCTGAGCTTTGACCAAAATCATCTATCAAGTTCTGCTCTCTACATTCTAGTGCTTCTCAACTGCAGACCTTTAAACCTTTTCATTCTTCTCCCATAAATAAGTTCCAAGGGCTTTTCAATCTCATAGTCAGGTTTTTCATAGTAACAACACCAACTCCCACAATTTAAAAGAGAAGAGGTTTAATTTGCTCATGATGAGCCACTGGGCTCTAAGACAGAGCTATAGTTGAAGGATATGGTGGAAGAAAGCTGCTTAGCTCATGGAAGCTGTGAAGCAGAGAGGAGGATGGCGCCTGAGTGCAAGAAGTGAGGGACTACATGTACCCTCAAGGCCCCTCTCCAGTGAATTGTGATGCCTTTTACCAGGTTGATGTCAGTCTACATACCTGGTGTTGTTGGAGTGGACTTGGCATCCTCCACTCAAGGCATGTGGCCATTTTCACAAACTGCTGAATTTCTTAAGGAAGCCAGCCGTTATGTAAACCACGTGAGGTAGTTTTGTGATGTATGTGAACCAGACCTGCCTGCCTCTGAACCTTACTTTGCTTCTGTTTGTAGCCTCCAGCAAAATCAGGCATCCTCCCAGCGTGGAAGCCTCAAGTTAGACTGGGGTGTTCAGGGTACCTGATATATCATGTGCGCCTCTAACTGAAAATTCCTTTTGTTATTTTTTTTTAAATGCCAATGAAGAAAACTAAGAAGGAAAAGTTTGGGAATGTTCTATGGAAAGGACAAGGAACACATGGCCTCTTCCCTCTCTCTGAATTTAAAGATTAATCCATTGTCCTTTTTATTCACCTTCCCAGTTTCCTTAAGAACTCATTAACTGAAAGGTTGTATCCCATCCCTATGGAGCTGATGTGCATCTGATGTACTTTTAAAGAGTGGATGAGATGAAGACCCACAGCTATTGGTGTTCCCATGACAGTCCCTTGTCCCTTCACTTTGGAGGTTCCTGCCAAATTCTTTTCCATTAGTTATAAGAACAATAATTTTATAAAAAGTTTTTTTGGGGGCTGTTTCTGCCTTCATGATTTAGCTTTTTTTTTCCTGTTCTATATTCTCCTTAGGATATTATCTACTTAATGACATGCAGTGATACATATTCTTCCTTGGCTTTTCTCTCTTGACAGTGTTGGGATTCTGAAAATCATACCCTTGAGTATGGTGCTTTGGCATGTTTACTTTGAACTAAAGGAGATCTGTTTGACCTTCTCATGCCCTCTTGTTTCCCTCTTCTCTTTCTCATACTGAAATGAGTCACAGAGATCAAGATTATTCCCCAAACTAAGTCATAGAATCTAGAAACTCTCTTCCCTGAAGTGAGCCATAAAACCTAGACAGGTCACTCATTTCCTCCTCCCTCTTCATATGAGAAGCAGGAAAGCCCCACTGACAAGCCAGAAGGAATCCAAACAGATAGGCCTTCCTGGTTCTCCCCTTCCATTTATCATTAGTTTCTACCTCTTTGTGCAGCCACCTTACTACACACTGCTCATTCCTCATCAAACCTAAGCATAAAAACAGATAATTTGCCCTAGGTCTTTGTGTCATCATTCTGAAAACTGTGTTACAATGAAACTTTCAGTAAATACATCTGTTGTGCATTTCTCTTGATAACCTTTGTTAGAGGGGTGTTGGCTGCGACCTTATGACTGTTAAAGAAAAGTATCAAAACTTCTCACCTCTATAGCTCAGTGTACTTTTGGAACTTAAGAAAAAAATAAAACACACAAACATAGTTTTGATCCTTATAGAATGGGAAAAATTACTGAGACTGAAACTGTGAACTCTAGAGAAATATTATTTTCCTCACTTAGCATTTATTGATGGTATGCTAGATTTTGCGGACATAAGATAAATCACTGTATCCCATAAGGAAGGGAGGTGAGGGCAGAAGACTAATGAGTGAAGCTGCAGTGGCAGTAGTGTGAGTAATGTCAGACAAGCAGGCAGATGAGATGACATGCGCGGGGGCTGTGAGAGCTTGGGAGATGTCCAGTAGCCTCCAAGAGGATGATGGAACAAAAGAAAGATGCTTCCAAAGATATTCTGAGTTGATTCTTAAAATGCAGAATAGAATGAATACTGACTGGAAAATAGTGGAGGATGGTGAAGACAGAGAAGTTACAAAGCATCGTGGGATAAAAAAGAGTATTGAGCACAAAGATACGGGTGTCCCAGACTGCGGGACATACACAAGAACATGCAATGTGAAGCATTGAGGAGGGAAAGAAGACTGATTGATATGGTTGAAGGCCAACTAAATACCCTTTCATGAAATAATTTCCCAAGTGCTGGTGGAATAAATGACTGTGGTGATTTTATTCTGTTAGTGAGAATGTCAGACCAAGGAGAGTAGGTCACTCTTCAAGGAGTTTGATTCCATTCCTCTGGCTTGGAAGGAGTCCTTTGCACCTGCCTCACATGCATTCACAGGTCTTGTTAGACATCCTGTTTGGAAAAGAAGGCCCAGTAGCACTGCATGAATTAACAACCACTTTCTTCACATCTTTGAGCAGACTTCTGTAATGTATGTGGGTGTGAGAGGAAATCAAGGAAGAAAAAAATGCTTCTTTAATGGAAGGGACTGGATAAGTTAAATAGAGAAACCAATGATAAAGGTTAAGGGATGATGAAGGAAAGGGGGAAAGTTATTAGAGTTCAGTGAGCTAAAGATACAATTTAAAGACTTTATAGAAAGAAGCCAGAGTAGGAATGAAGGAGATTAGATGGCAAGGTTTTTAAGGGCTGGCAAAAGCTTTAGAGTAAATCAAAGGACTGTTACAAATTCAATATAATTTTATGTTATTTTAAAAATTCAAGTAACAGTCCATTAGCTACGAAGCTCAGGATCAAGAGTAAACCTAAAATACAGGGCAGATTCTGGTAGGCTCATATGACTATAGGTTTTGGATCAGCAACATGTTGAGGCTCCAAGTGACTCACAGATCAACTCTTTTGACCTCCTCACTCTGTCACTAGGGAACTGGGCTCAGACAGGTGGTGTTATCTCAAAATGTGGCTGAGATTACTGCAAAACAGGATTTTGGTTGCAAACTTCCAATGCCCAACACCAGTGCTCTTCAGCAAGAATGTGAAATTCAGATTAGGGAATAGGTGCTCAAAACTGGTTAGAAAGTTCACAGGCTAGTCATGGAACATGAGGGGTAGAATCAGGGACCTGAGTTAGAAAGGACAATGGAAGAGAAAGAGGATTGTGACCTGGCAAAATAAATTCAGGAAAAAATTAGGTTACAGTATCTTGGGAGATTAAAAAAAAAAGTTCAAGTGATGGTAAGGAGGAGGTAGAGGAAAACAGAAACAAGAAAAGAGGTCTGAATATTATCAGTAGATGCACCAGGAAGACTTGTAAAATTTGTAGTGAGTAACTAAGTCCCCATTCATATTTTTTTAATAAAGAAAGAACATGTGATGGACATTTCTATATGAAAGGCAACATAGTGAGGACTTTGACCACTGATAATCCTTACTTAAAACCCAACTCTGTGTCAGGGCATTGCCAAGAAAGCATAAACCACCAAATTCTTTTAACAGAGAGGAGTTGCTTTGGAAAGAAGTTAAGTAATTTTTAAATGATAGAAAAGACTAAAATGGGGCACTGAGGAGATGCAAAGCTGCAGGAAATAGCTATGGCCCCTATGACGGGGGAATCCAAGTGAGCAGTTTGGGAATTTTAGAATCTTAAAGTTTAAGGAGGAGTTTTCTCAGCAGGCACCTGCCAAGCTTGGGCTCAGAATATAGAAGAGGACACACCAGTGGGGTGGGTTTTATTTACTGGTAAGACAGGGCAATGCTGTGGCTTTCAGGAGTGGAACACACACACACACGGGGGAGGGAGAGAGAAAGAGAGAGAGAGAGAACAGTGAGAGCCAGTTGGTGCTGCGAGGATCATGTCCTGACAGGATGCGGAAACATTGCTAAAGAGATGCTGAGAGAAGCTGTGAAAACAGGAGAGCGTGAAACATTTCCTCTCCTCCGTTCATCTAGCTGCTCCCAGGACACCTTAATTGTGGAAGTTAGCTGAGAACCAGTCAGAAACGGGAATATACAGTTTATAGAATATTAACACCAACATGTGCAAGAAGGAGAGTAGAGGAGAGCAGCTAGATTTGGGACTGACAGGTCGTAGCTTAACGTCAGCATGCCTATCATTTGCAACTCCATCTCTCATTTGCATGGATCTCTAGTACTAGAAAGAAATCAGCTCTCTTTTGCTTTGTATCTCTTTCCAGTTATGTTTCTTTATCTCTCTCCCTTCTATGAGAAAACTCCTAAAAGTTATTATCTGGATTCAGCGTCTTATGTCTCATTTTCTCTAGGATCTTCCAAGCAAGCTTTCAACCTTCGCTCTCTGTGAGAACCAACTTAATCGCTTCTGACTCTTGGCTAAGATCACCTGTCAAATGCAAATCGTGGAACCCTTGGCTTCCATGCTGGCAAGACTAAGGGTCTCAGCATTTCCTTTTCTGTCCTGCTCAGCACTCACTAATAGAGCTGGTTCTCTCTTGTGCCAGGAACACTTTCCTCAGTTTCCAATACCCAAGTGTTCTTTTGACTTTCCTCCCACCTCCCAGTGATTTCTGTTCACTATTCTTTACTGTGTCTTCACAAACCAAAAAAGATCAAAGGGTAAAAAAGGACCTAACTAGCTCCTCTGACCCTTTTTAAGAACACTAATTCATTAATGAGATCGGCCTTCTTCTGAGCTAGGAGCGTGCCACAAACCCCACCTCTTACTGGGACTTCATGTGCTAATCCTCAGGTTTGGAGTGTCACAGGGAATACTTCTCCATCCCCCTTTTCTGCCCTCCCTATGCTCTAGGATTACACCCAATCCCATAGTTTACTAAATTTACCTCTCCAGCCCAGCCTTCTTCCTTGACACCAGGTCACGTGTACAACTCCTTACTTGACATTTCAATGAGCTATTTATGGAATAGGAGATTGAAATTGAACAAGTCTTCAGAACAAGCTCTTGAACTCTTTCCTCCAGTAAAATCACCTCTGTATTGTACCTTTGTACATCATATAATCAAGCCTAATTTTTTTATCACCACAATCTCTCTGTAGCTTGTTCCTCTAATGGTCAAGTTTGTCATCAAATACTGTAGGTCCACTTCATAATAAGTATAGGACCCAATGATGTTTGATCACCTCTGCTACTGTCACCCTCCCCAAAACTGTCATTTTCTTACACAGAACACCTCAGTGCCTCCCCATGGTGAGTTTTCCTCCTCATCCTGTGCTGTTTACTTCCCTCTCATTAGTATATTTCCATATGCCATGATAATTTGAATATATATTTTTCTGATTATATCATAATTTAATCTCTTTACGTTGCTATAATGAAAAACCTATAATCTATAATGGGCAAATTGTTTTAGTATAGCTTTGAAGGCTGGAAGTTAATATCAAGGTGCTGGCACTGGTTGTCTGGAAAGGGTTGCTCTTTGCGTTCAAGATGATGATATCTTCTGATACTTTAGAGAGATAAGCACTGTGTGTTTATTTGAGAGAAGGGATAGAAGGACTGCAAGTAATTAGTCAGTTCCCTTTCACTTTTCTCTTTTCTTCTTTTTTCCCTCATTCCTGACCTTTTTTTCTGTCACAAAGTGTTGCGATGTAGCTCTGACTGGTCTTGAACTTGTGATCCTCTTAACTCCACCTCCCAAGTGCTAGAATATAGGTATGATTCTTCCAGCCCTTTTACAAGACTATCAATCCATCAGTGAAAGGGGCTCCCTCATGATCTAATCACCCAGCAAAGCCTCTACATCTATTGTATATAAATTTTTCTGAACAAGCTCTGATCATAGTACTCACTTTGTTCAAATCCCTCCAGTAACTTCACATAATACAAAATCAAATCCTAAGACTTGTATGTGGCTTATGGAGTTCTGTGAGGTTAGGATTAGGGCCACTTAGCTGGTCTCATCTGCTGTTACTCTCTTCTTCGCTCATTCTTCTTCAGTCATGTGGGCTTCTTGCTAATCCTCAAATAAATGAGGACCTTTGGATTCAGGATTGTTATACTTGGCAGCACCTCATTTTGCTTCAAATGAAGTGTGTATTTGTTTGTTTGTTTTTTGTACTTACATATTAGCTGTTCTCAAAAGGTTTTTTTTTTTTTTTTTCTGGTGACTACTGTATGTGCTGTAGCTCAGTTCCATCATTTTCCATTCTTCTTCCATGTTTGCTTTCTAAGTAGTATTTTTCAACCCCATTACAATCGTGTATGTATGTGTATATGTATGCATATATTGTGTCTTTCTTTAGAGAGTGCACATTCCATGAGGGCATAGGTTTAGTCTTCTTTGCTTATTGCTACATCTGAAAAGATTATAGACTCCAATTCATATTATCCGCAATTAATATTAGCTAAGATTTCTGTAATCTTACAATGACATCATAACTCTAACTCTTCCAGGAGCAGGTAATTGAAAATGTATGTAAAGTGCTTTGTGCTCAATAATGACTTGGATTTCTTTGGAAGGGATATTTCAGAGTTTTCTACTGTCCTATTGTCTTGATTCTATTCATCCAAAGCTGATCCCTTGCCAGACACTAGCACCATTAAAAAGACAATTCTGTGCATTATGTTGAATCCAAGCCATTCAGCCTTACCTGTTTTTCATTCCAGAAAGAAATTTTTCTGATTGAAATTTTAAGTTTGACCTATGAGATGGCTTTAGCAAGATGTTCTTCTAAAACCCTGGTGCTCTCTGAAGAAGACCTATGAAGGTCAAACATGTGACCTCATGGGAAAGAAAATCAGAAAGGTAAAGCTTTCTACTTCTTACTTCAAACCAAGACTTTAGATTGGTAAAAGTAGATATGTTGTGTCCATAGAAAATTTCAGAGCTATTCAGCATGTTATTGTGAGAGAGAATATTAGCTCCAGATGTGGCTTTTCAATGGCTCATTTTAATGATGATTTGGGGTTAAAAGAAGTATAGAAAAAGTTGACCTGTTGTTTTTGTAGGGAAGTGTTGACAGTGACATCTGTACTTTTATCTCTTTACTTCCCATGATAATAACCACCCTGTTTGCCCAGCCTTCCACGCTACGGATGCAGTATGGTCTGGAGAGAAATTCCAGGAGACCTTTTGACTTCACAGCTCATTACTGCTAAGGGTAAATCTTTACATTTGAATACCTAGTGCAGAAAGCTCCACCCGATTTTAGCAGCTTTGAAATTATTTTTAACTTACAGGTTACCCTGAATCTAGCTTTGTATCCTTGGGAAGAACACACATTTACTCTGGAATGATGGCTATTCATAATTTTATTGTTGTGTGTAGTCTGAGTATGACTTTTGAGAGGTTGAAGAATATTGCTATTGAAAGACAACTGACTTATATCTTGTTTACTTGTGATCCTCACCCATTTACCTACTTTACCCTTTTGAAAAAACCTTTTCTTTTTGTCATATCCTTAACTCAGGGCTCAGGTAATTGTCCTAAATCTAGGAAAGCATATCTTGGTAATCTTAGAAAGAAGAAATATGAAAGTAGGCTTATTGTGCTTGTTAAATTGAGGGTGCTATCTGGCCCTTTCTGCTTTCTCTAGATAAGTTTTTGGAGAATGCTCCACAAGCATTATACCCCCAGACACCCAGACAAACTGGACTATGATTGTTCTGGGGGAGAAGAACTTTCATGAATGTTATGGGTTTGTGTTTAAATGTCATCACCAAGCCTCCTGCTTTTCCAGACATGGCTGAATCTAGAGTGGGTGATTGATTCATGGTGGGGTTAGGCTCAAGGGCACTAGGACTACGGGCGTGAGTGTTATCAGCCCGAAATAGTCTGAATATGACAAAAGTGACAGAAAGATACTGTGAAGCTTTCTTGTTGCTTTTGGTCTCTTGTGGATGCTATGAACTGTCTGCTCTTTGCCACTCCAGCATGAGGACAGGTGACTGTGGATGGAAAGCTCTATGAACTTTGAGCCAAATTAACCTTTCCCCCTTTTAACTTTGGGAGGCAGGTATTTTTGTCTCAGTAATGAGAAAAATAATTAAGATGATAGATATTAATGACATCTGGACTGACAACATGCAAGGTTGAAAATGAAAGTATAAGAAACTATTTATTAATATGGCTGTAGATACATAAGCTTAGAAACAAGGCTACATTCTGGCTTCAGAAACACAATCAGAGAAATTTCCACCAATTCCTAAGAATTCTGTAGTAAACAACAACCTTCAAGTTCCCCAGGTCAAGAATCATCCTAGATAATACTAAAGAGTAATTTATTAATAATTTCATGTCTCAAACACTTCTTGTAAACCATCCAAGCAAATAATACTTCTGATATTTTAACAATGATAGGAGGATTATTTAATGGCTATTTTAATTATCTCCACCCTCATTAGGATCCATGGAAATGTGACTGTGACATGTCCTTCAAGAAAGAGCCTGGGATTGGGCATAATTGTATAGAAAGTTATCTTGGTCAGTTTTCATCTATTTCATTTCACAAATATTTCTGTCTTATCATTTTCCTCTTAAGGACTAGCTGTGACTTCCCATTGACCCTTAAATTCAGGGCAAGTATCTTTACCTATTGCCAATTTCTCAGCTCATCTTTCTAACATAATCTTCATTGTAAGTCAAAATTAATGTCTGATTTTTCAACTTAACTTAATTCTTACTTTCTTAAAATCCAATTACAAATTGAAGAGCCTATTATTTTTTGAAAGGCCCTCTACTTCAGCTCCTTAAAGACAAGTTGGCAGATCAGATGGCCGGTCACTACAGCCCGGGTTTAGGATCAACTCTGCTTACCTTCCTAAGCATGTTCTTCTCCCAGACGGGTCTGCTTCACAACTACCTGATTTTCACCTCTGCACCACTGATCACTAATGGCACCGCTTGAAATGCTGTCTGTTTCCTTTTAAATTGTTTCTCTTGAAATTCAGCTCATTTTGAGACACTTGCCCCCAGGGACTCTAAACTATCTTCATCTGGTGTCAAAAATCTCCTCCCCCGCACATCTCCATCTGTGCTCTCTCCCATACATGCTAGGAAAGAATCCAGGTCAAACTAACATGACTTTGATGCCCCTCTTCCCAGGAGCGTTTCTTGGTCCTTCAGCATGAACCCCTTGACGGAGCTTCTCACCACTTTCCCCACCTCCTATCCAGACAATGCTTCTTTACACAGACCGTAGTTCAATACCTATTGACAGAAAATGGGTGGGGTAATTTGCGTTCTCCTGTCTACATTTTGTTGCTTTTAGGACACATAGAATTTTCTTTCTGTTGGTGCAGTGCCTGTGTGGAGCTGCCCAGGCTAGGCGGGTTATTCTCTATCTTCTTGGCTTTGGAGGCACACATGATTGAAAGGCTCCTTGTAAGTAAATTGTTACTTGTAATAGTGTCAGTACTGAGTTTGGCGATGATTTACATTGTTTATAAAGTAGGAGAAATTCAACTATCCTTGTAGTGTCACTGTTAACAACTTATATTTCTGCATAGTTAGAAAAGAATAGAGTTATAACTCTAGTGTGGCCATTCACTTTTAAGAGAATCTTGCACAACTCTGACTTACTAAACCTCTGTTTAATTCTAGAAATAAGCTTAATTTCCAAATTTTCCCACTATACTTTTATAGAAGTATCGTGCATCAAGAACAATAAAAATCTCTGAGATTTTTTTTACTGTGCTCTCAAGCTAACAAGTTGGTCTAATGCAGTTTCATGGATGCTAGCAGACAAATGGACACTTCTAGGTCAGAGACAAAGAACAGTTCATTATGTGCAGATATAACAGTAGCCAAAGCATGAGCTTTGATACTAGCTCTGAGTCCTATTTTCTATAGTGCTATGTGACAGACTCTAAAAGGTACTTACATACACAAGATGTTTCAGCTGTGTGAGTGTTGAGCTTGGGAAACTCCAATATTTTATAATGCGTTACATGCAAGCCTCACCATCCTGTGTCCTCAAGGGAGATACTGTCACCATAAAAATATCCTTGAAAACCATAACTAAAGGCCATTATTACACCTTTTCTCAGGTCATGAAGAAATAAAAGAACCATGGAGAATTCCCTCAGAACAAAAGACACTGTGACTTTGTACTGATACACTGCTCTTCTCCATAGATCTGAGCCATGATCATGACTCACATAGGCCATTAAAGCCACAGGAAAGATGGTTTGTCCATGTCGAGAAACACTATGGCTTAGTCTTTGCAAATACAGAGGAAGTAATTCCTGGCTTAACCAAAGAGACAAGAGAAAGGCTAAAGCATAGGAAGGGTTGCTAGAGTGTGAAAATGAACAGTATCATGGTCTGTGCAGAATAAATATCGGCAATAGGAAAAAAATGCTGGAATAACCTCACCAGAGGCCAAAGAGAACATTGAATAAAAATAAAAGTGTATGAAGCTGAAGAAGCAAGAGACGAAGGCATGGAGGTCGATGGTGAAACACTGATGGGTGACAGAGGGCAGGCAAAATTGCACAGCTTTTACTTTGTTTCCATGTCTCTGAGAAGCAGCATTCAGAGAGCTGATATCACAGTCCAGCAAACCACAGCTTAGGGGTTCAGTCCTTCCTGTTGCTGGTTGTATAAATAAAGCTTTGTGCAAAAACAGTAAATCCCTCTTTTTTAATGTATTATGCATGGCTGCTTCACAGGGCAGAATTAAGTAGTTGCGACAGTGATAATATGGCAATCTGTTTATTGTCGATTAGATTTTTTATTCAGATGGACTTGGATTCTGAGTACACGGTAGAAATCAGTTATTGATCATGAGAATCTATTCTCTCCTTTTTGAACACACAGCCAGGCCACATTTTCCATATTTCCCTGCTGTTAATGTGGCCTTGTGATCAAGTTCTACCCAATGGAATATGAGCAGATGTGTGGTGGTCACTTTCTGCAGTGGCCTCTAGAAGCCCTTGGTATAAGTTCCCTTTCCTTTCTTTCTGTCTCAGCATTCTTGGATTTTAATATTCAGCATGACCTTGGAAGCCATATGTTAAAGATGACAGAACCTAGATCCCTGGCTTCTCTGCTGTTTCAAATATTCATTTGAACTATGAAGTTAAAAACCTAGTGGTTTTGATTTTTAAGCTGTTGAAATGTGAAGATACATTTGTTAGTTCAACCTCCCCCAACACAAGTTGAAGGAAAGCACTCAGCCAAAATTTATCCTGTGTACACTTTTGAGAGTATTTTTTTCCTAAACTTTACATCTGGCCACATGATGCAGATGCTGTTTCTTAAGGCTGTTGTTCTTGTTATCTAGTAGTACAGATTGACCTTTCTACATGAAAGATGGAAGGCAAGGTCTTGTTTTCTTCTTTGGCAATGAGGCAGATGTTTTCCTTCCTTCCTCTCTGGCAGAGGAAGGCACAGGCTGGGACCATGGTTTGGCTGGTCCAACACCCTCACTGAGTGAGTGAACCAGAGATAAGAATGCCATCAAACATTGTCATGGCACTGACCTCATCAAGAAGATAGCAAAAGATTTGTGAGTACCCAGTGCATGTGAGCAGCTTAGCATCAACAATGTCTTTCTACCTGGTCCTTTGTTCTGGAATGTTCTTAGCCATGTTTGGGATGCTTTCCTCTTTTCCTCCTTTTTGATTCTAGAGTTTGTGTTTTTAAACTAAATGATAGGTTTCAGGATCCCTTTCTCTGTATATAATAGGTTAGATCTGTTAAGAGAGGAATTTCCAGAACTGCACATGTGAAAGTCAGACATAAAATGGCAGCCATTACTCTTTGAACCTTTGTGATAAGATGCAGTGACAGAAATAAGATGCTGACAGGTTCCATGCTATACTTGTCTTCCTCACCCTCCACCTACAGCCAGACATTCTGACCAAAGACAGCCACAGCATCATCACTCAGCATATGACTCCTCACAGCAAATATTTACCAGAAGCCCACTTCCCTAGACTGCCACAAGCCTTCTCCTGGGAGTCCTGTGGGAGTGGCCTTATGTGTTTGGAAGATGATTCATTCCTTCCCAGTCTTCCCACTTTCTCCCGGGTGCTCACTTCCCCACATCTCTATAGATTAACTTTAGTTTAATGGTAAATTTTTTATCATAGAGTGCAGCTCTTTGGTTCTGACCTCATCTCATTTGCTACTGAAAAGCCCACTATTCCTTATGGTAATCTGGGTCTTCTATGGCCAGGATCACCAGCCTCTTGTGCTGTGGCCCTGTACTTCTAATTGAGATTTATTCTAGAACATTCTGGCTCCTGAATAGTTCATGAAAAGTCACACTTCTCTCTGTTTTGTTGATTTTATCTTTCTCCACAAAATGTACCCCCTTTGTCCTATGATGTAATTAACTTATGCTTATCTCTAAAACATAGGTCCATTTTTCCTCTTCTCTGAGTAGTAGGTTGTCAGTCTGACTGTTTTCAGTGGTCATCTCTGTGCTCTTGATGACCTTTGTATGCCTCCTTTACCTCTTAGACATTGTGATGAAGTCCTGTGATCCCTCCTGGGCTGTAAGCATCTTGGGGCAGGGATTGTCACAGTTGTGTTTATAGTCATGTGTCAGTTCAGAGTCTAGCAGAGAATAGGCTTGGAAAATATATGTTAAATTGAGTAGAACTGACTGTATGAAATGAGTTTATATGTCCTAGACTTGACAAATTACATCTTGGTATTCTAAGAGTAGCTACACAGCTGAACTACTGTCTGTAAATAGCTGCTAAAATACTGGATACAACAAGGACAAGCAAATACAGGTAAATACTGTTATCATTATTTAAGGCAATGAGGTATGTGTTCTCAGTGAGACAAATGAGTATCACAGGTAGCTTGTTAAGTATTATTAGGCTTTGTGTATGTAGATAAAAAAAATAAGCAAGCAATAATCAGTAATCAGCACAGGCTCCCAAGAAAATAGTGTTTAGCCCTAAGTCACCATGGCCTGGACACAGAAGCAGACTCTGAGTATGCAAAGGAGCTGATCCAAGCCTTGATGTGCTTTTGGCTTTAGTGAGAAGGACACACCGCAATAGCTTCTGAATAAGCTACCGTAACCAAGACATTTATGACTTGCATATAGCTTGATCCTAAAACCAGTGACAATCTTCTTCATTTTATCTTTAATTAATTAATTAATTTATTTATTATTTATTTATTTTGTGGTCCTAGCTACTGAATCCAGGACCTTACACATGCTAGACAAGTGCTCTACCACTGTTTTATTTTTTAAGGCAGGGTCTTGAGAAGCTGTCGAAGTTGGCCTCAAGCTTGTGTTCTTTCTGCCTCAGCCTCCCACTAGCTAGATTACAGGTATGTGCTACTGTGCCCTGCTCCTTGGTTTTATCATTACTTATCTTTTTGTTGTTGTTGAGGATGATGATGATGATGATGATGATGATGATGATGGTGATGATATATGCCATGAAAATGACAGGAGGGAAAATACAGTACAAATATTAAAAGTATCTTTTGACATTTTAATAACAAACACAATTCAAAAAAAATCAACATAAAGGTCTGTAAATGAGGCTTGAAGTTTAATGTTGCCAGATAAAGCCCCAAGACAGACCCCCAAATTAACTCAACAGAGAGCTCTCTAGCAATCTGAGGCCTCACCCAGAACTGGGACAGTTAATCCCAGGAAAAGATGTGCTGTCCTCACTGGAGTTTTAAAGCAGAGGCTGAAACAGCTAAACTGAAAGGGCTAACAGAGGAAAGACACCCTGTCCTCTCCAGTCCCACTGCTCTTGGGTGCAGGAGGGAGGGAGGGACCTGCCAGCCCAGGTGGCCCAGGACTCAAGGCTGTCGGGTGAACAGGGTGACAGTGCCATGAAAACTGGTTGGTCCTGGGACCAGAAGGAGTACTGGATTTTCAAGAGTCAAGATAAACTTTCTCTCAGACCAACAAGTTAATATCAATATAAGAGAATATATGTCTGAGTGCATTTGACATGAAATATTCTCACAAAGCATTTGAAATCATTCTTCATGGAAAAAAACTCAGAACTTGGTCATATCCCATCTCTTTTGTTCAATGCTTTTGTGCTGAGTTTTATAGAGATAGACACCACAATTCTTTTAGAGTCTCCTAGACCATCTGAAGGCCTTAATTTTGCTCTGCTTGGGGAATGCAAATTCCAGCCTTAGTTGGCCCTTGGTTCACAGTGCATATTCGGCTTCAGTTTTCTCTTCTTTGAAAGTAAGAGTTTGACTGGATAATTATTTCTGGGGGTCTAAATTTCTTTATGTTTTCTCCCTCCCTCCCTCTGTGACCCTGCTGAGTCTTCATGTCCATGAGTGCCAGCAGTTTGAGACCTGGGCCACATGCCTCTGGCATATGACAGGAAGGAGAAGAGCTGGTCTGGCTCTGCCAAACCTGTAGGCCACATTAGACTTTCTAGTTCATATTAAAAAATAAATCTGGAGCAGGTTAACATTCCCCAGGCTGGTTGTGTGTGTGCGCATGTGTATGTATTTATGTGTATGTGCACAGCATGCAGAACTTGAAAGCAGAGTTTCAGCTGGCCCAGAACCTGCCATTTCTATCCAGCTGTTGGCCTTGTGCCTCAAACGAGCTTGCAGCCCATATTAATAGCTCCTGTGAAATAGGCCTCATTATTTTACCCAGGCAATAAGATTCTCAACAGCTGGAGGGAGTATCTTTTGAATGCAACAACTGACAAATAAGATTCTTCCTCTAGCTGGGGACTGGGGGCTATGGAGAACAAAGCAGGAAGAAGATCCTTTGGAGCAAAAAAAGAACAGTATTGTTCAGTCACTAGAAAAGATTCAAACATGCAGACCTTTTTATTTATGTAGTGTCTCTCAGCTGTGATATTTCTCGACTGTGAAAGTCATGGGCTTACCCAAATCATGACTGGAAGGAAGGGTATCAGGATTGTAATGCACCATATTTCAGCTAGCAGGATGTCATCTTGGGTGAACAAGAGATAGATTAGGAGGATAGTTGTTATCAAACATTCAGTTCAAAATGATTACGGACAGGATGTGGGAGGCAGAGGGAGATGTGGGAGGAAGAGGTGTAGTTTTTGTCTCTGCTGTTGTTCTGCCCTCCCTTTTACGATGTTGGAAAAGACAATCAGTTGGGTCCTCTGTTTATCTGCTAGCCCAAGACATACCGTGGGATTTGTTTTGTCAGTATGCCTTGTTGTGTGTCAGCAGCCTCCATTTCAAAGAGGAGCATTTTCTACTTGGCCTTTTAAACAATGTCTGAAAGCAAACTATCACTAGCTGCATTTTTCTGTATCCACATTTTCTACTTCACCCATGTTTCTTGAGGCTTGAGGTGAGTGACATGTTTCTACTTGCTGACTATCCAAACTCAAACAAGACATCAGGATTTTTTGACTGAGACCAGAGACTGTCAAGCTAATTTGATAAGGTGCTATGCAAAAAATCAAAATACATTTGAATGGGTATTTTTAGACCTTCATTGGATACTTTTCTCATCTTTCTTCATGAGTCTTGATTCAATTAAAAACAACAAAAAACAAAAACAGAAACTTTATCTGAGTCCTCTCTGTCAATAACAGACTTGTTCTTTTAAAATATTATAGTTCTTAGCATTTTTTCTTTCATTTTCAAGCTGTTCAACTTTTGACAACAGAATATACTAGATGGCTACATAACCTTTTCATATTGTAGAGGCTCAAAGGCAACAAATGGGCATATGTACTTTGACTCTTAATTATGTATCAATTTGTGTCACTTTCAAAATAAAGTCATAGCAAATCAAAAATGATGTCATCAAGAGCTTGTGATTTGGAATCATATGCTACATTTCAGCAATTATGCAAATTAATAAAGTAAGACAATCTTATTTAGAAGTAATTCACTTGAGAAATGGAAAATCAAACACAAGAATGAAGTTAAATTCAATTCTGATCTTTATAAGCTGTGTCTTCGATTACTGAACTGAAACACTGTTAGACGTGCATTGCAAAAGGCTGTGTTCAGAAAAGATCATTATAAAAATTAAGCAGTAAAGAGTAATATTTTGCTCTTTCTTTTTGCAGCGTGAGAGTATGTGTTTCTCAAATTGTTACCATATTGTTTCAGTAATGCTTATCGATGTGAAGTGTCATTCAATTTCATGGAGTCCTCTGTTTCCATTGCCTCAATTGTAAACCAAGCAAGAAAACAGATGCATGATTGCAACTCTTTTAACGATCAACTTTCCAAAAATGTGGCTCTTCACCCAAATTCCAGATAACTTTGCTTGTTGTTATTGTTTAAAATTGCCTTTTTTGTTCAATAGCTTTCTGTGACAGTAGTCAAAACTCTACCATGAAAATGTGTCTCCATCTTTCAGAATTGTTTGTTTTCAAATCGTGCCTATAGAGATTTGTTCTTACTCTCTTACTCCCCATGTTTTCCCCTGCCCTCCCACCTAAGCCAGTGCTTAGGGAAGATCCTGATACTGTGTGTTTGCTGGTGTGGTTCTGTATCCATGATATCAAAGGAACTGAGTGTATCTGTGTTGTCTAGATTAGAAATTCTATAGTTGGAAGGCATCATAGCAGTTGGACCATCCTGCTTTCTTAACATCAAAGACAACTCATTCTTAATGAGTTCTGGTTTTATTTTGTTTTGAATGTTTTTTTGTTTCTTTTGGTCTGGTAAAATTTGCTTCCATCTACTTTTAAAAACCATTGACCTTAATTTGTTCTCTGAGACATTACAGATCGAATCTAACTACCTTCTCCACTTGACAACCTTTCAAATATCTGAAGAGTAACTATGTCTTTCCCTCTGCTTCTTTTAGTCAAGTTAATCATTTCCAGTACTTTCATTTGTTCCTTATTTGACATGGTTTCCAGATTCTGCCAGACATTTTCACTCTCCACCGCCCATCTTGATCTCTAGTGGTGAACATATTTGAATTTTCCCAAACCTCTCAAAGACGGAGGGAATATAACACTCTGAGGAGCTCTAACTGACTTAGGGGGTACATGAACCACAAGTGGTGTCTATGTCTCTGAAAGAAGTCTTCAGGGTACCCTGGATTGCTTTTGCTGAACATTTCTGAGATCTACTATGTATGAGGTGTGGAGCTGGGAACACAATCACAAGGTCCAGTCCTGCCCCTTCAAGAATGCAGAATAGACATGCAGTCATGGAAACAGATAACTACCATGTAACAACGGTCACACAAATGTAGTGATCAGGCACAGGAGAGTGCAGGTGAAGCTGATGAGCTCTCTGTGGACTGCAGACAAAGAAGAGCCAGGACTGACCGCTGCTGTGCCACATCTTTCTTCCTGAGAGTAGATTTTCAAATTTTTCAAATAGTGCACTTTCTCTGCAGCTGCAGAATGACAGGCTTTGACTGTTGTTAAAGAAATTTCAGGGCTTCCTCTTCAGTGACTTGGAGATTTCTTCAGTTCCACCCTCTTTGTGTATGACCAGTACTGCCAGTGTGTCTGGAATCCCAAAGGCAGAAGGCACAGATGCAGTTGTTAGTGTCACTCTGCTGCTGAAAAAGTTGAGAACTTGCACTTGCCATGACTGTTTAGGAAGAGGACGGCAACCTGTCAGTGACTGTTAATTTTACTTCCTTAAAAGACAAGAGCCAGGATTTAAGCATCCATTTGAACATGTCCTTAAATATAGATTCACATTCAGATATCATTTTTTAAAAATTCATAAATTAGCAAAGATTTTGTTTCTAAATTTTGTTTCTATGTAGGTGTGTCACCTGGTGAATTGGATGGTTCTGACCTTGCTTTTCATCTTAAGATCAAAGTACAGATAAGCAGGTTAACTTATACTCCTAAACTTAATAGACGTCAGAGAAAGCAGAAATAGGTTTTCTACATATCCTGCAGTATCACTTCTGTACATCTGCAGCTTCTTCCTCTCTCCCATGACACTCCCAGCCTCTTACCCAGCGGTCCTTTGGTTCTCAGTCTGTATTGTACCTATTCCTTGTTACTAAAGGATGAAGTGAGGACATCAAGAGGATATGAATGGGAGATGGAATGCAGAAATCACTGTCGTGGTAAGAAAGTAGAGTTGGTGGAGAGAGGCATTCTTTCCTTGAGAAAATACAATCCTGTCCAAAAAATGTCTCTGGTGATGGAAGCTTATTTTATTTCACAGGTGGCAGGGAACAAATTGATATTCCACCTCATAAGGCCCAGCCTATATGAGTCACCACATAAGAAAAGTTAGGTTGTCTTGCTTTCCTGTGTTTGTATCATTCTCCCTTTTGTTCTGGTTTGTGTTGTACTTTTCCTCTTTGTTGATAGGGCACAGGTGGGCACAGGATCAAGTATAGGAATAAACAAAAACAGTTGAGGTAATCCTTCCCTTAAATGATCTTTACCTCTGCCACCAAGGGCATTAATCTCTTCTTACATAAAGCTGAAATATAACTTAACCTTCTGTTATTAACCTCTAAGAGATTCTGGTTTTATGGCTTCTGTGTTTTAATTCATAACTTCAGAGGAGACCTTGATAGTAGCAAATATTTTATGATAGTTCCTCCAGTTTATGCAATGCTTTACAGTTTAATAAAGCCTCAATTCACATCCTCTCACTTTGAGTTAAGTAGGAGAGGGCAATGTGTGTTTTAGAGGAGAGGACAAAGAGGCTGTGAGGAGGTCGTCCCTTCAAGGTTGTGGATACTAAGCTCTGGAGAGTGAATAGTGTAGTCAGGTCTTTGAGTTTGAGCACCAGGACTTTCTTCACTGGTCAGAGTGTTCTCTCATTGCAGTGGAGGCTATCGGGCTATCATCTGTAAAGTGTTCCTGGCTGGTAGGTGTCTTACTTCCAGAGCTCTTTACAGTTCCCCTGTAAGGCAGTCTCAGTGGGCATTTTAAGGATGGCATTTCCTTCTTTGAAACAGTGAATATGCTCAATCAGAAGAAAACCATGCTTCACCGAAAGTTAAAATCTTTTAGGTCTAAGTCTTTTTTATTTTTTCTTCAGTAGTACTAGGGTTAGAAGCCAGAAGTATTCTACCAATGAGCTATATCCTAGACCTTTTAATTTTTTTTAAATTTTTTAATCTTTATTGGTACATTACATATATACATAATGATTGCACTCCATAATGGGGATTTGTACCAGTATAAGACACAACTTAATTCTCATTTTTTCCCATAGCCCTACCCATCCTACCATTCCCCATATACATAATATTTGTTTCCTTACTTTTTTGTTACAATCTCAACATTTCCCCCCTTCTTCCTATTTTACATTGAGCATTTTCTATTTCACAATATATAACATACAATGCTAGGACTCATTTACATCTTTATTTACTCATACCAGAGAAAAGATGCGATATGTACCTATCTGTGCCCTATTTATTTCACTTATGAGGATATCTTCAAGGTATGTTCATTTAAGTAGAAATGATTCAAACTTATCATTTTTTATGGCAGAGTAATACTCCATTCTGTAGAAAAACCACAGCTTTTTTATTCAGTCTCCAGTTGATGGACATTTGGGTTGTTTCCAAGATGTAGCAATCACAAATTGGGCTGCTATAAACATGGGTGCACATATGTCACTGTGATATAAGTCTTTTAATTCTTGTGTGTATATACCTAGCAGGGCAATGGCCGGGTCAAATGGGACCTCTAATCCTAGCTTTTTGAGGAATCTCCAAACTGTGTACCAAGTTAAAATCAAAGTGAATAAGAGACCTAAATATTAAAACAGACACTCTAAACCTACTACAAAACAGGTTAGGTAAAACTCTTGAAGACATTGGCTTAGGGAAAGACTTCATGAACAAAACTTCTATAGCACAGGAATTGGCAGAAGAAATCAACAAATGGGACCTCATTCTTTTAAAAAACTTCTGCACAGCAAAGGAAACCACCAACAACACAAAAAGGCAACCAACAATGTGGGAAAAAATCTTTACCAGCTGCTCCTCAGACAAAGGGCTACTATCTAGAATATATAAAGAGCTAGAAAAAATCAGCCTACCCAAATTTAAAGACCCAATTCAAAAATGGGCATCTGAAATGAACAGATATTTTTCAGAGGAAGAAGTAAGAGCAGCTAAGAAGCATATGAAGAAATGTTCAACATCATTAGTCATTCTAGAGATGCAGATGAAAACAACATTGAGATTTCATCTCACTCCACATAGAATGGCTGCCATTTCAGAATCAGCCAACAGCAAATGTTGGCGAGGCTGCAGAGAAGAAAGAACCCTTCTCCACTGTTGGTGGGACTGTAGACTCGTAGACCTTTTAATTTTTTTAAGGAAGGATTGTGCTAAGTTCCCTAGATAGAAATGGAAGATGAGATCATTCTGGCTTAAGCTCCTGCAGTGCTGGGAGGAAGGCAACACCCTTGCCAGCCAGAAGTAAGGCTTTTTCATATGCAGCACATCTACTAGTAACACAAGAAGCTCTTATTGCCCAACTGCTTATTACCAGTTTTGATTAACGTCTTTTGTTAGTGGAAAAAAAAAAAAAGATAATCTGTGGCCCCTGCATATGACTTCCAGTTAAATGCTAGTTGACAAAGTATACAGGCACATCATTTTTATTCCTTTTCTGTTCTTCACCCTCCATGTGTCCACCCTCTTCTACCTTTCATAACACTCCTATTTAGTTACCACTAGTAGGATGCGAGCTGTTAACACTCGCAGTTGTTCATTCTTCAACAGACTACACTCCTACCCTGCATTTTCCCACTGCCATTCCCAGCTGCCCCACCAGACAAAGCCTTTTACAGATCAGCGCGCAGGGCACTGACCTCTGAAGTTGTACAGAACACCACACACAGAAGGGTCCTCTGCTTGGTCTCATACCTGCTGTCACCAAACTGAAACGCTTATTGATTTTTGAACAAGGGCCTCACGTTTTCATTTTGCACTAGACTCCACAAATTGTATAGATGGTCTTGACTCTCCCAGCTAACTCACTACAATACACATAAAGGTTCGTATTTCGTTCCTTTCATTTATCTTGAAGGTATAGACCTTTCTACCTTGGAAAGCAGCTCTAGCTTTAGACTAACTTTTATCATTAGCTCAGAATTTTTTCTACAGTCTAGGGATTTGGGAACATTTCTCTCATTCTCTTTATTTTTCTTTTATTTCCATTTTTTGGATTAGGTCTCACTAGCTAATCCAGGCTGGCCTGGAACTCAAGACCTCCTGTTGTAGTCTCCCAAGAAATGAGATTACAAGTGGCTACTGCCATGCTCAGCAACCATATCTTCCGTGTTCTGAGAAAAATGACTCATGCAGATATTTTAAGTAGAAATTCTCACAATACAGCTCAGTTTATTGTTTTATGTCTATTAAATAAGAAGTAGGAGAGACAGAGATAGGGGTAGAGAGAGAAAAAGAGATAGATAAAGAGTAATAGAGACATAGACAGAAACAAAGATAGAGATCTGACATCTACAGATAGTCATAAATGAGTCCCAGGTAGACTCCTGGTTTAGGAAACTAATAGCTCAGAAAATTAGGAAGAATAAAAAATATTCTCAAATGGAAAGCCTAGAAATGCTCTTGCATTAAGTTAGTAGCAGAAGAAATTGTATCTAACTCCGAACTGCAGTCTTGGAGGAAACAATGGCTGAGAGTGGAAACTCCTAAGGAGTTGGGAAATGTGAGCCTCTCTCTTTGCTTTGTTCTTTTACTCTGATGGTTTCTTAGATATTTCTTGGTATCATTTTCTCCTTTTCTGTTTTCTAGTTCCTCTTCAATTGCTCTCCTAACTTTTTTCTTTTCTTGCATTTTAGACCTATAAACAATATTTTATTTGGTCCTTCAACTTAGAAGTATATCCTTGGTTCTTAATTTTAAGTGCAATTAAAATTTTCATTCACTTCATACCATTGGCTTTTTTTAAAACATAATCAGGAGGTAAAAGCTAAATTTGAATTAAAGTTAGAAGGAAATACTTAAAAAGTTGATTAGCTGAAAAGCCATGTTTTCTGTTTCCTCTCAAGATAATGACAAAAAAAAAAAACAAGTTATAAGTAGAATAGTTTTGTATAATTTTTCATATCTTTCCTATCTCTCAGATGTTGGTAGTTAATTGCAAAGTTCTCCATTCCAGTAATTTTCCTACTTTAGACCACCTTGTCCTGAGAACAGTTTGATTGCAGATCTGGTTTTTCAACTTTCAACTTAATACATTGCTATCTAGGTTCTTCATCCATCTTTTGATATGTACTTTAATTCCTCCTTAGTTTGTAAGGGTCCACAAGAAACATGAGAGCTGAAAATGCATATTTGTTCTCTTCCTTTTGAAGTTGAGGGTATGGGAAAGAGATGTGCAGCCACGATTGGAGGAAGTAGCCTCAGAAACAAGGTCTCTCTGCATTTCTGTCCCTCCTGAAACACAAAGAGAGTCTCTTTGGAGTTCCCTTATCAGTGGTAGAGTGTTTTGTACATTCATTCCATACGTCAGACCCTCCACAATGTCAACACTCGAAGACCACAGTTGAGCACTAGAGTTCATGCCATGCCCAGAGCCCAGTGTAAATTTGTCAGAGGCTATTGTCTGTCCTTCCAGACATTTATCTCCCTTCAAAATCATTTTATTTCTCTGTTGTCTACCTTTATTCACTTCTTTTCTCTATGAAGAGGGCATGCATATTTCTGAATCTTGTTGGCTTGTTGGTCACTCACTGTTCATTCTTGTCACATCCCTGTACATTCCTGTGTGTGCCCATTTCTTTGGCTGATCTATTGTTTATTTTAGCAATGTCAGTTTTCACATCTTCAGAGGATAAAAGGGAAGTTCCCTTCACTCTGACTTTCACCAATTGTGAGCATTTTTAAGAAAACTTTGACTTCCATGGAGAATAGACTTTTCTTTTTTTCTGGGACTTCAGAGAAATTTGCTAAGCAAATGGTTGTGCCACTCAGCATTCTCCTTGAGTTAGTGACAAAGATTAATAACAATTATGACTCATGGTAAGTTCCTTAATGTCTCTCTGATTTATTGACTTACCTACAAAATTGTATAAGAACAGTATTTTTCTCATGTAGAGTGATTGTGAGAATTAAAAGTATACACATGCTCAATGTAAAATAGGGTGAAAGGGGAAAATGTTGAGATTGTAACAAAAAAGCAAGGAAACAAATTTTATGTATATGGGGGGTGGTAGGGTGGGTAGGGCTATGGGAAAAAATGAGAATTAAGTTGTGTCTTATACTGGTACAAATCCCCATTATGGAGTGCAATCATGATGTGTATATTTAATGTATCAATAAAGATAAAAAAAAGTATACACATGGATCAAAATATCACATTGTACCTATATATATGCCAATAAAAATTCCAAAAACAGTTTGAGGTTTTTGTATATGTTTACAGTACATAATGATTATAGTTATCATGGAAGTTGGTAATGTATATAACAGTTCTTAATTTTCTTTATCCCTTACCTCTCCCTACTTCCCTGCTCCTTCTAGTTAGTCTTGGTCTTTTTCCCATTTGCGAAAGCTCCATTTCCACCATTTTTCTCCCTTCAGTTTTTTAAGTGTTCTCCCTGTCCCCTCTCCCTTCATCTCTTGTCTCCCATCCATTTGAAGTATGATCTCCATGTTTCCTGTTTATCTATATTCTATTTTTTCTCTAAAGGAAAACATCTGTAGCTGGATGTTGTGGCCCTTTAAAAGGCTGAATCAGGAGAATCATAAGGTTGAGGCCAATGTAGGCAATTTAGTAAGATACTACCTCAAAATAAAAACTAAAATAGACTGGGAGTATAGCTCAGTGGTAGAGTGCTTTGTGGGTTCATTCCGTAGTCACACACATAAACACACATACATGAAGTTTGCAAGCATGACACAGTGAAAGCGCAGTAAATACTAAAATTAATGTTATCTTGACAGTTTCAAAGAAATGCCCACATTTAAAGGATTTTCTTCACAAGCAATCAAGTCAGACACAGATTTCCCCCTCATGTATCTTTTAAAGCAGAGTGTCAAGCGGGCAAATTAAAGGACAGTTTCTTAATCAGTGGCATTGATTTTTACTTTCTCAACTTATCATTACTCATTTGTATGGAGGCTTAAAAGCAAATGCTAAAATATGTTAACCCTCAACCTTGGTTAGAGAAAGACTGGTAGAAAAAGAGTCTATATTGAAAGGTGCTCTGAGCTTCTAGCATTTGCTGTGGCCCCCACAGGGCTGGACAAACATGGGCTATGAAGCTAGGAGAACCTACTGCTTCCTGGTATGATCTTAGGCAAGTGATTCAGAGGCTCTGGGCCTCGGTTTCTGGTCCCTTAATGAGAAAGACAATTGAAAATGAAGAAAAGCATGCTCAACTTTCTTCAGGAAGTTACACTGAGCTTTGCATGAAAAGACAGACATAAAAACAATAGATAATTTGTTTTTCAGATTCTAGTTATTATTTCTTCCTTGGTGTGAGTGGTAGCCTTATGTTAATCTTTTCCTTCTGAAGGACCTCATTCTTCTGCTGCTTATTCTTTGTGAGTAAAGGTTGTTTTGCAGCCCTGGAGAAACTGATGAGCCATCTGAGAGTCTTTGGAGAAATCCAGATGCAGAAAGCCTCTTGCTTGCTACCTTGGTTTACGTGATCAGGCTTGGTGTAATCACTGGCAACTGCAATATACAGTAAGGAACAAACCATTTATGAAAGAGGCAAATTTGGGAATAGAGTCCAACTTTTGCTTACACATTTTTTCCTAAAATGAATGGCATATTAATTCCATTGGGATGACTGTGGACAGTTCCATTGTATCAGTACTTTAGCTTCTCTAGGTTTACATGTCCCAGCTACTCAAGGAAACATCGTCACTTTTTCTATATGATTAATTTCTGCAGATGAATTCAAGGACCTTCATACTATCTTCTTGTTTTGTATGCTGTCTCTTCTAGTTTCTTATTGCCTATCATTTATTCTAACATTTTATTAATGTTAAAACAAAAACTTTTGATTTGATGGGAAGAGACTATTCTTTTTGTTCTACAGAGAAAAGCTTTGCCCCAACTTTATTAACTCTTTTAAATAAAGCTTTTTAGCTTATTCTATGTCCTCCTTTTATTGCCTCTGGTCTTCTTATCCCTAATGCTGTTCAGATGATGAGAAACACAAATTTCTGCTGGAACCAT